>JAWLRI010000795.1:0-103549 GCA_034781795.1 Crypturellus tataupa
TTAAGGAAAAACTTTCTGACAGTGAGGGTGACAGAGCACTGGAACGGGCTGCCCAGAGAGGTAGTGGAGTCTCCTTCTCTGGAGATCTTCAAGACCCGCTTGGATGCAGCTCTGTGCCAAGTGCTCCAGGTGACCCTGTGTGTGCAAGGGGGTTGGACTAGATGATCTTCAAAGGTCCCTTCCAACCTTAAGGATTCTATGATTCTATGATTTAAAACCTAATGTCTTGCAGGTTACTTACAGAGAATCGAACAAGCAGACCATCAGATTTACACATCTACGTCTATCACTTATCTGGAGACTCAAATAGATGATTACCAGGAAACAGAGTTTTCTTAATATTGAATACGGTCCTGTCTTACTGAAAATCAATAGAAATTTGTCATCAATTTTCATGGGATGGAAGCATGGCACATCCACACACCCAAACATGCAAGAGCTGAGCTATGCTGGTCACCAGGAAGAAAGCTGAATTTGGATAACACATTTCTAATAAATGTCAGCACTCCTGATGAACACTGGTGGAAACACTCAGTTCTGTGCATGATCTGTGTGGTACGAAATTTAAGAGAAAGCAAAGCAAATCCGAACGATTTAGGTGCACAGCATGGTGCTTCATACTGAAACACAGGGAAGGAGCTAGTGCTTGTGCCATCAACGTGATTTTCTCTTTTGCCTCATCAGACAAAAACACTAGATTATTTTACCGAGGTCAATTAAGACTCTAAAAACTTTTGGGAAGTGCATCCTTATTGCGTCTGGTCTTGCAGGTTGCAATCACACAGGGTTTGACTCATTAAAGGCCAATGAATCATCAAGGAAAAGGACCTCCCAAGTCCCAATCATCCATCTTCTGTGATCTTCCACCACCTAACCTCCCTTGCCTCCTTCATTAGTCAGCCTTGGGACCAGAGTCACCAAATTATACTTGATGTTTGCTTTGTTTTTTGCATATTTGTTTTTTGCTGTGATTGCCTCCTAACATTTACCAGCCTCGCGTGCAGGTTGATGCACTTAATTTTGACAGGCACAAAATCCCCCTTGAATCTGCCCCAGTGTTTATGCTGAGATGTATAAAAATGACTTGGCGAAACAAGAGGCTCAAAATAGAAAACGAGCTTAAAAATATTTTGCACATGAAGACTTCTCCAGGCACAGGGAGAAAGAGAATATTACAAACCTTATTCCATTTTTTTCCTGATTGCCTGAAGGGGCCCCTGCAGCAGAACTATTACCTTTAATCTTATGTTCTCTTTTCTGCGGGTATTTTATTTTCTTCTCCCCGCTAACAATACCTTGGCCTCTTAATAGCTCCTGAGTTCACCTCCTAAAAAGATATGCCAGAATAACATTTTTTTTCTGTATTAAATTTGCACGGGGTTTGAAGCTCTGTGCTAACAAATGCCTAGCTGGAAATGCCGTCTCCAAGAGAGCGGCGCAGCAGTGATTTGGTCAGCACGCGAGCCAGTTTGCTTAACAAGCATGAACCTCTCTGGCCTGCCAGCATTATACTGCAAAATGGAATCATTTTCCTAAATGGTTTCATTAGAGAGATATTGTGAGGCTGAGCAGCCTCCATTGACAGCAAATGGACAGAGTGGATTTTTTTTTTTTTTTAGTCATGCCAAAGCAGTCTGGGGCATCAGTCAAGTGGGTTTCACGGAGGGAGAAAAATATTATTCAGAGATGACTGTGTTCATGATGAATTTCTGTGAATGAGGCTCTTCCACAACCACAGGGGATACATAATGCTTCCTAACCATGGTCAGGGCCAGAATGAGGTATGAGGAGACAAGGCCAAGACTTACCCCTCGCTCCGGAAAATCGCAATCCCAGGTTGTTTCACACAATCCCACCTCCGTCCCCTCGCCAACTTATTCAGCCAACTTATTCAAAGACATGAGAGGCCTATCAAGAAGAGGGAGCCACCAAGAGCAACTGCAGATTTTCCTCCAAGGGGTGTCACACCAGGCAGCTTGGAAAGCAACAACAAATTCTGCATTTTTGACAGATACCAGGAAGAGCAGGGCCAGGAGGGCACCGCGTGAGAGAGTTATTGCTATTTTCAACCCACTGCAGAGCTGGAGCAGACACTGAACCTCCCACCCTTGGGGATTTTTCAGCTTTTTCAGCAAGATGGGATACGAACACCTAGTAGGATCTTCTGCGGAAACTACACCTACACAGTAACTTCACACAGGTCATGGGTACTGGGATTTTTCTTGCTGCTTTTTCAACATGAAGCCCATGTTTGAATTTCTAGAGGACTTAGACATATATCCCTAATGTCTCCAGGCTAGTAATAGTGTACTTGAATGACACTTAATGGTCTGTGATAAAAAGAGTTGATGATCTGCTCTTAATTTCTAATGAATCTGTGTGGAACAACAGAGTTCTTTAATCAGGTACAATATACTTCCTTATATCTGCTCCATAAAACAAGCACCATTAAGGTGTAATGGACACATAAGGGGCTCCACACTAATACAAGCAATCCCATGAACAGGATTCTTCTCATCCAATTGTAGCTATGTTAAAAAAGCAAGAACCTCTCTAAGGTCATGGGGAAAAATAAACCTCCAGAGGTGTCTCCATTCCACCTCTCGGACTGTTCTTGTAGGATGGGAAGAATTGCCCCTAGGCTACTCATCTCATTCCTCTGCCTGCAGAGATGGAGCTTGAGAGAACCAAAGTTAAGGGAGATCGATATGACCTGTAATATGCAAGACAGATAATTATGCAAAAAACCTCCTACAACTTTGTGGTAATTCAGGGGAATGTCTTTTTATTGTTATCAATATTTTGAAGGCACATTTGTAACACCAAATCCATTTTCGGAGAGCATAAAAACAGTTGAGACGCTTGTAGGTGTTGCAAACGTAGGTGGGGGTTTCTATAACTCATCTTGCTTCAAATCCTCTGTAAAGATAAATATCAACGCACGGAGATACTCCAGCAGGTTGTTTACCTTGCCATTGACTTGCGGCTTGACTCATGGCAAGAAGCTAAACTTTTGCATAAGTAGTAATTAATGCAAAAACTAATGAGGAAAAGCAGATATAAACTTTATTAGTCAAAGGGCCTATAGAAATGAATCATTGAATTGATGTTATGCACATATTCCTTTAAAAGAGGGTGGAAAGTGGAAGAAAAGGCTGCCTTATTCTCCCGAACTCCCCACTTCTCCTTCCAGCTTTCCCTGCATTACCCATCCACATGCATCTCTGTCAGGCCGATCTGCTCTCTGCTTTGTGAGGCTCTGTCCTCAGCGCGGGGGCTTGAAACAAATCTGAGAGACCAATAAATCATGCTACAAAAGGCATCTCAAAGAGCACATAGCAGGGGCACTTTTCTCCTTCCCCTTTTGATTTCCCAGCGCTGTGTTTTTGCTTTATGTGATGCTTCTGGCAAAGGCATTTTGCAGACCAGAGGCTTGTAGACAAAGATAATTAATTAAGTCTCATCAATGTTAGTGCGTCTCTTACCAACCAAATATATTTAAAATAATCTTTAGAAATGGGCTTGGATCAAACCCTGAGATCAGGAACTTCAAAACCGATCAAGCAGTCAATTTTCCCGATATTAAAATTTTCAAGATATGACCTCAAATACCTATTGATATTCATTCAGCGCATTGAGTGAATCTTCAAATTCCTGCAGTAAACACGACTTTCATGTTTGCTTCTGACTGATATTTTCATTATATATTTGTGCATCTGCCTTACATTTGGGTAGGTCCTGAATTAACTGCACCGAATCAGGCCAACCCTTCTCTGTGCTGGGCTAACTAGAGACCAGGATGGAAAATAGAGGTGCTCAGTATAGAACTGGTGGTGGATATTAGAGAAGATCCGAGCTGCCAAGTGACTACAGCAAAAACCCCAAGCAAACAGAAAAAGACATTCTTGATAACAATATCAAAAGGTTTCTTGCTCCTTCCCTCCCATACAAATGATTTTGGTGCTGTCTCTTTGCTGATCACAGCTGATAGTGCTGATCACACCTATACAGACATTAAATCTTCAGGGCTGTCAAGACAACATCCTTAACCAAGACCAGATTTCTTACCATCACGGCCATGAAAAACCCACAATTTTATCTCGACAAAAATTTGAAGCTTTTTTATGTAACTTATTTATTATTTATGTAACTTATTTATTTATTTATTTTTCTTTCTGTATGTCAACTGAGGTGTTTTGCAAGACTGATTTGAATAGACGGTTACCTGCTCCTTATTCTAAGTCCTGCATTAGAGATACAATTACCAAGGTCTGCACACTAGAAGGGAGAGGAAAGTTGAACAGAAAAATCCCAGTAAGAAACACATCCAAAAGTGTGTTGCATTTGCAGAAAAATGCACATGCAAATGCCGAAAAAAACCCCAGTCAATTGACAAAGATGTGGTTTTAAGGCAATTTAATACACTGAGTTTTAGGATCTGGGGATCTTCATAGCCCCTATTGCACAACTGGAGCTGAACTCTGTGCATTCAGTTTGAACTACCCAATTTAGCTCAAATATCACGAGTGACCTTACTGCCTGCATCAGTATTGACTCATAAAAAGAAATGAGGATATTAGTGGGTTTTTTTTCACAGATTTTTATTAGTGGTTTTTTTTTTTTTTTTTTTTTCAAATAGCATCCGTCTGGCTATTGCGAAAATACTAATGCATTTGTCCACCTCTAGCTCACATTTAATCTAAATTAGCCTTTTAGGTTGAAAAACACCCTAGATTTCCCCTGTCTTTTTCTCCTTTCACATTATATCTGACTATCAGTGCCGATGGAAGTTTTAATCAGAATGCTGTCAAGCACCAACAAATTAAACATGGGGAGAGCATATTAAATCACAAAAATATTAAACAGATTTTAGAAGAGATTTAAAAGGTTACAGGCAAACCGGAATGGAAGAGAGTTTTTAAAAAGAAATAAGATTCACACATAAGATGCAAATCTGATTTAAAGACCAGCACTCTGGAAAAAATATGCAGAATCTAGGTCTTGTAGTATAGGGGGGAAAAAAAAAAAGGTAATGTTTAGGATTGAAATAATATTTTCCATTTCAACTTGAGTAGATTTGGAGTTAAATTAAAACCAAACAATTATGTTATCTTGGTGGTCACCATCTGAGCGAGATGTAGAGCTTGGAGGCTCATGATTCTCAGCCATGTGTTTAGACCCCAGCATTGAATCACTGCCTTCTCACTTTTCATTTTCTTACATCCAAATTTAAAACCTCTAACCCTCTCAGGCTGCCTGTTCCCATGTTGTCACAGATTTAATACTTCTGTAAAGCATCTTCTCTTAAGTCATTGCTCCCAGCTGTGTGGACCAGCACAGGCAGAGCTACAAAATAGGGCTGAACCAGAGAGTAATCACGGATATTCCCAGTTTCCTGCTTCCAGCTGGGATAGGATGTCAGCGATGACAGCCTTTTCCATGACATTCCATTATCTATTTTTCCACTTGTGGCCTGTCTCTTTATGCTTTGCAAGTGATTTAACTGGATTGTGATTTAACTGTGATTTAAATCTCCATGGAAAAAGAGACCATTGATAATCCAGTGCCCTTTGCCCAAAACATTTCAGAGGCATCCTGAGGTCTAGGCAGCATCTCCTCTCATTGTGTCTATTCTAGACAAAAAGTTGACTGGGATGTGCATTAAGACACTCCACCTTCTACCTCTACCTACCTGAAGTTAAGCAGAGGATTCCCACTTTGGAGAAGACCTTTGAGTATAGCTCTTTTATATACCTGAGTGTTAAAAAGTTGGCTCTAAAATGTGCAGTGGCAACATGGAAACTGTAAGGTATTGTAACAGGACCGGGAAAGGCATCTTGCACAAAATCCACCTGACAAATCCAGCCTCAGCACCGATATTAAAAAATAAAGAATGTGGAAGGTAATAAAGAGCTGAAGTGAAAAGCCATAGCTGAAGGCTGGTGGCTGCAAGGGCAAATATTATTCAGTGCTCTATAGAGCCAGTGCATCACCCAGACCACTGTCCACAGCAGAAAATTCATTTGAGGGTTTTGTAATAAGACAGACCCTCAGAGCGGAGGGCTCGGAGAATCAGTTATTCTTTTGTGTGATTCATCTTAAGGGAAAAATGGCAAAATTCTGATTGAACATCAGGAAAAGACCAAGCCTGCTGGCTGGACTCGCCTACTCCATCTCTCCCAAACAGTCAAGGCGAATAGACACTATCAATGAAATGGAAAGACAAAAATAGAGGGGATAAGGCAGCAACACATCTGCTCTAATTCAATTTATCCAGGGAGCTGCCTGCTGAAATTCTTCTATATCATCAGGGTTGATTTTCACGGGAATTACAATACTGTGCATTATATGCTTTTTTTTTCCCCCTCTACTATATACGCTTAGCTTTGGCTGTCATTGGACATAAGTATGAGTTAGAGCCTGAAAAGCTTTGATAACATTTGCATTCAATATAGAAACTTAAAAAAAAGAAGAGATATACATATAAATAAGAGCTATTTGTGACAGCAGAGGTTTGCTGGCTGGAGCAGCCTGTGCTGAGGTGCTAACTCAGATGCTCAAGCAGGTTTTCCCGATGCAGAGTATGTGGCAGGCAGGGTAGGGGGTGGAAATGCCAAATTGCATTACGGCTCTCCCGCAGCCGCAGCAAAACGGAATTAGCATGAGAAGCAGAGCACAAAGCGAGCGGAAGAGCCCTGCACAAGTGAATAGAAATTGGAGAAAAATGAGCTCCTTGTGAAATACTGCAATCACTCCTTTAAGCAATAAAGAGACGCTTTGTTAAATAATAGACTAGAACAACTCCAATAAAATAAAAGCTGTCAAAGTGCCCACTTTTAAAGTTGCTACACAATCTTCCAATTTTGCTTTCATTACCAAACAGCAACAGATGATCAGATTTTATCATCATCTTGTGTGGACAATATCTTACCAGCATTTGAATACATAAAAAAAAAGGAAAAAAAAAAAAAGGAAGAATACTGGAAAAAGAAAATTTAATATAATTACCGCTCTCTGAAAATAGCTTGTGCATAACATTCACTTAATATAGCTCAAAGAAAGTGAGAAAGAACTCAAGGATGGAGAAACGGCTTCCTATTTATGGGCAGCTACAAACAGCTTGTCCTGAACATCTCTTTGGCACCCGCATCCTCTCCCTGCACGTGGACCCAAGTCAACAAAAATACCGGTGCCAAGAGAAACCACGTGTTACCATCTCCGCTTTAATTAGCCCAAGGGGGATTGACTTCACCAGCTACAACCCTTGCTGTAGGCAGGCTCCTTGCGAACACCTTTTCCTTTGGGGAGAGAATTTATGAAAGAAAGTGGAAGGATGGAAACAGCAAAACGTATCTAAAACTTGCCTGGATGCAGCACGATGCTTGCATGGACAGTAGTTTTCCCAGCGAGCAGAAGGGAAGAGCCCCAATTACCTGCCAAATTTGTGGGCTCATGGGTCCATGTCCCATGTGGTCACCCCATCTCCAAGCCTGGTTCTTGTGATCTGCTCTATGGACTAGAAATCATCTCTGAATCATTGATACTTGCAGCATGTAAGTACCTCTGAGACGTCCATCCTGGTTGTGATATTGTTGAAACTGGCCAACGTGTAGAAAAGTTTCAGACTAACAGATGGACAGAGAGTTCATTGGAAAGCTGATTTTCTTAGGAGAAGCAGCTAAATCCTCGCTTCCTGCTCCAATTTCTGCCCAAAGTGCCCCTTCTCAATGCCATGGGGCTTAAAACTCCAGATGCTTCAATCTCAGCTCTCCAGCACGACCTACAGCAATCCGGAATACGCCCGAGCTAAAGGAAATAACCAGGGCCTCGATTACATCAGTCCTTAACACAACAAGGACTGATACCAGACGTGAACAACAAGTATCCGAGTGTCATTAGGACCATAAATATCCCTTGATTAATTCCCAATCAGCAAAGAAACAAGTCACAGTTGAGAGGAAATGCCCACTACACTGGGACAGAGACACAACTTTCCCTATTCCCACCGAATCCATACGAGATTCGTGCCCAGGCTCAGCCTGTTTTTTTGTTTCTCCATCTATAAAGCAGGGAGGATGACCCCGACGTCCTCTGCTCATCACTTGAAGATCTACTGCCACAAAACATCCCACCGAAGTGGCACTATTTTTAACCCAGGAAACTAGTGCACCAGTTAATTGTAAATCTTCAGTGTGAAAAAATAACACGCTGCCATTTCTCTAAAATAACAGGCTCGCTGGAGCAGGTATCTGCTTTAAAAATGAAATACCTTAGTCAAGCGAAGGCAAAACCCTTTGAAATAAGAACAAAAGGCGCACTTTTCTCACTGTCGAATTCTTTCAATGCTTTTCTTTTACTCCTCTGCTGAAATGCAGAATTAAAAAAAAAAAAAGGCTAAATTATGTATCTCCATTTTTATAAATGAGCGCTTCAGATTTTTGTTTGAAAGGCTGCTTCCTTGCCACCCCCTGCTCCAAAGAAAATACAGAAGCCTTCTGCTGCATTGATGATCTACCTGTCAATTGCCAGGAATAAATTTGGGAGGAGGTTAGACGGGACATAACTTATGAGGGAGCACTCTGCAGGGTTGCAGGCAAGGTTGCTGAAATGTCCTTTAAACCAAAAATATATCCATATATATCCATTCACTACCAGCTAATCCCGTCAGGTTACCTCATTTTCATGAGCCCTTTTATGATAAGATATTCATGTGGAAATAGGAATAAAAGTACCCCCTGCCAAGATGACTGAAGTCATACAATTGAAAACTTTATTTTGCATATTTTCACATCATGCTTTATCCTAAAATAACAGGACATATTAATTGAGCTTCACATGAGGAAGAAAGACCATGAAAGCACAGGAGGGAAGGAGGAGAAAGAGCAGGTGCTGTCACATCTATCAATGATTAACCTGCTAAAGCTGGCATGATATTCCTGCTCCTCAGACATGGAGTACTGCCTTCATCAGCATTATTTAGCACCTTCTATTGTATTAGAAGAAGAAAAGAAAAATGTTTCTGTTTGGATGCACAACTGCTCGGCAGCACCCACACAAATATAAGCTGCCAAGTCACTGCATGACTTGGCTTCCGGGTGGGCAAGTGGGCAGAGATGCTGCATGGTCCTTCTCTCTCCGGGAATGGACAAGGGAAGGAGGGTTTCCTCGCCCCGTGATCCTCACCAGTAAAATTGTCAGCTGCTGATTGAGGTGTCTTCAGGCAGAAGGAAGAGAAACCTTGGGCTTAGCTGTGTAGACACTCGTGTAACATGACCTAAGGCTTTTGCAGAGGACACCAAGCACGGTCCAGCCTCACCACCGCACGGAGGAGTCCAGCATCCGAAGCAGCAGGTTATCTCGCTCATGAGGGAATGGGAATACAGCAGGATCTTTTGCTGTTATATTGACTATGCCGTGCCGATAGTAATGAAAAACTGTATCTGTCAGTTTATTAAATTGGGCTAACTGAAAGGAATTGCAGGAGACCAAGGCTGCAATGAAAGAGGCCAGCTCTGGAGTCCACTTATTGCAGCTGTCCCCTTTGTTTCCCCCAAACCTTGAACTAAGTTCACAGAACCTTTCAGCAAGCAAACTCATAGGAGCTTGGGGAAACTCATCTTCTACACGGATACCTCAGTATTACACAGTATTACACAGACCAGGACCGTTACTGGCATTTCCATGCCACGAGTTATGTGAAGTATGCAAGATTTAAGTTGGTTTTCAAAAGGGCATTTTATCTTAAAAACTGCAGCAGCACTTTTAGCGATCTGCAGCTGAACTGAAATAAATGAGGGGGCAAAAGTAAGCCTATTAGGACAACATTTAATATCATGTTGCAGACAAAAATAACATAAGAATGATTTTTTCCTGCCTTTTTAATGTAATAACTCACTTCTACTCTGTTTCCATAAAAAACTACCAAAAACCATTCAAAGAAACTGACACAAATTGAATTTTCCCATTTCAAAGGAAAGAGAGCCCTCACTTACTGTAACCACTCTCCTTTTTCAAGGGCAAAGAGAAATGATTTGATCATAACCAAGAAAAGTTGTTACTGAGTTTGAACTTGGCCCAAGTGGTTACCTGCGATATTTCTAAGGATCAACACTGGAGTTGATACTGTCTGTCACCTTCATCAGTGACCTGGACGATGGGATGGGGTCACATTCAACAAGTTCACAGATTACTCTGAAGTGGGGAGGAAGATCTAGGAATATGCTAGGGGGTTGCCATCAACAAACTGGAGAAAGAGGATGCCAAAAACTCCAGATTTATTGCTCATTGGTGAAGTGAACAGGTGGCCTCCTGGTTCTTTCTGGTTTGCGAAAAAGTGTGTTCTGCTTCCATGAAACCAGGGGACCTCAACATGACCAAAAGTAGGAGATCTACAGTGGCACTGATCCTGGTCTTCCCTTTGGGAATCACGATTGAGGTCGGAAGGGGCCTCCAGAGATCATCTAGTCTAACCCCCTGCTCCAGCAGAGACACCTAGAAGCTGAGAAAGAAAATATAGAGGGAAATATTTGAGAATATTGAGTCAAGTGCTTGAAGGATTATAGACTCTCTGTTCCTTGAAGCAGTAATTATCCATCTATTTCACAGGGAAAACTAGCATCCCTTCCATGCATGCTGTTGCATAACACAGGCTCATTTCACAGTATCAGTTTAACTAAGCCAAATATCTTCAGAAAATCACTCCAACTTTTCAAGGTGAAAAAAGAGATAGATCAAAGGACATATTTTAGGTAAGAGTGAAAAATTACACGACACAGTGAGTGATAAAAAGCTTCATAAGACAATATAGACACAGATCTGATCATAGGTACAAAGCCCTATGGTGGTTTTATTAAATTATTCCAGATAATTTCACTACAGGCTGAGGAAAATCAGTCTACCAGTACTTCAGGTTAAGCAATCACTTCCTATACTGCATTTCTATATTTTAGTAATATAGTTTCAGTGTGAGAAAGGGCTTTGCTGAGCGAACAACCTTTTGACAAAGAGAAAAGATTTACTCTGATAGTAATAGAGCATAAAAAAGAAAAATGTTCTTGTGGAAACGTCACATTTCCAATAATATGTGTCTCGTCTTAATGACCTCAACGAAGTCTTAACAGAGTTTTTACACTTAGTAAAAGAAAGAAGTTTTCCTAAATTCAGATAAACTGGGATCATAATAAGTCCTTTAGAACTTTAGAGAGAAGAGCACAACAAATATGGAAATAATCATACATAATGTAGGGGAAAGAAGTGCTCTCTGGCTATTAGGAAGGCAGAATAGCAAAGGAAAGATAGTTTTTGAGCTCTTTCTTCTAGCATTCATAAATTCAATGGTTACCTAGATCACAAAAATAGAATTAAATTTCCTTCTTTTTTTCATATAGTCATTGAAATACCAGAAGAACAGCACCTCTCGATTTTATTTTGGGCTTGTAAGAAGTTCCTGAGCATTAAGGCTATTCGCAAAATAAGAATTGAAAAAAAAAGAAAAAAAAAACATTTTTTTTTTACCTTGCAGTATCCATTCCCAAACTGGAACAATGTAAAAAAATGACTGAATTAATTTGCAGTACTTTTCATACTGGGACCATGGAACATATCTCAGTTTTATGAACAGTGATCCCTAAACGTGTTCATTGCTGAAACCAAAGGTAACAGCTGGAGTCTTGCAGAATTTTAACTATAAAGTAGCATATATACAGGGTTTCCATGTAAGGATCCCTAGTAAAAAATCTACCACAAGTGTCAGTCTGAAAACAGCAATAAGAGAACAAACACAACTTCTTTGTAAAAACAGGCACCTGAATAGCACCCTAAGGAACGTTATTTCTTTACAAGTAGGAGAAAATTGGAAGAAAGAAATCGTAGTATCAAAATGAAATGAAAAGTTTCTGCTTTTTTATTTTATTGCATTGTGCGCATGCAATCTATCATCGCTCCTCTTCTAATTTTAACTGGTGAGTCAGAAAGGTGTCACTGCTCTATTGACTAATCTGGTCTGACCATCGCAACAACTTGATTTCTGTTATTTACTCATATTTGGTAAGGGATGACTTAACGACAGTGTTGTAATCCATGACTCCATTATTTACTTTTTTTTAGGTACACAAGGACCTAATGCTTTCACTCAGACCAGAGACAATTTTATTTATTCAACTGTCAAGAAATTCTTCTGATACAACACCTCTCTCAGTGATATCAAAGCAATATAATTAATTATATTGATACGTAATGAAGTAGGATGGCTTTTGTTTATGTTAAAGGGTTAATGACGCGATAAACCAAGTGTTTGCCATGAAGGAGAATGGATTTGTGAAGGAAAACAGTCTTTAAATCTCCTTCTGAGCCCATTTTGCATGCTGCCCTCCTAGCTCTCCTTTGGTTCAGAGGTAGAAGGACTTACTGACACTCCCTTATGAAGCCAGGCAGGATAGTTTATGTCGATGCTATAAAAAGTAATGACATTTGAAGAAAAGAGAAGCCTGTTAATTTTTCCAAGAGCTAAAATAGTTTGAAGGAAGCACAAATTGAATCTGCAGTGCTCCCGACCCTACAACACATCCACAATATTAAGAAGAGTCCCATAACACTGGAGCATTGGCTGGCCCTGCACCGGAAAACTGGCAATGTTGAGTTCAAAAAGGAAAATAAATGAAAGGGAGGTGGGAGAAAAACTCTTAGGAAATTTTAGAAAGCATTTTTTTTTTCCTTCTGCAGAATTAGCTCCTCAAAGGCCACCTTCTTGCTCTTTGGGTGGCCTTTCAGCCACTGCATTTCACTGCCTGCCCCCGAGGACATCTTTTTAATATCTCGCTAAATGGGAAAGGAAACGAGCAATGAGCAGAAGCACGCCAAACTGGAGGCACTTCTGCTTCACTAAATACTTTGAGGATACATAAACCGCAGAAAAAGGGTCTCTCATTTCCAAAGGCCAAAGATATTTATAGAGCGCGTTTCCATCAGTGCTGCAGGAAACCAGTTCTTGCACTGTAAAAGCAAACACTGAGGATTTCATTGACTGCTGCTTGCTTTGTCAAAGAGAAAATCGTTATTAATGTAAGTAATACCGTTGTTTTAAAAGCAGCCAGCCCCATCCCTTCAACCTGACATTTCGTTTGACTTCTAGAATACAAGATGAGATCTTCCACGATCATTAGGTGATCAGCTGAGAACACTCTCAAATATATCTATGAAAGCATACGTTGATCCATCCACCTATGATGAGGAGGAAAACAGCTCTTTGGAAAAATATAGAAGAAATGGTGATATTTTTTTCCCTTATCCTCATTTTTGCCGTAATAGGAATTCGGATATATTTTTGCTCACCCAACATTTTCCCTCAGTTTCTCCCCTTCCATGAGATGCAGCAAACCTGAAGGCGTCATTGGCCTAAGCATTTTATACTATATTTGCTGCAAAGGGCATCAAATGAGCTGTATTTGATTAGATGGCTTGCCTTGAGTATCTTTCCTTTGGAAGAAGACCCTAGCAAAGATTGAAACACCTTTAAAAACAGTAACCCCTCTGCTGCTTGCCTGTTAAAGGAGAACATCAAGCTCTGACACCAGAACACTGTTCTGTCAGAAACTTTATTTAAAGAGATAAATCAACCAAAGGGGAAAAAAAATACCAAGAAAACAACGCAAAACCCCAATGTCTTTAATGCACAAGATTTCTAACTCCCCACTCATCTTCTCTGATGTGCTGGGTAGCAGCGAGGGCCTTGGGTGGTCCCCTCTGCTCAAGTGGGTGCTTGGAAGGAAGACTGTCAAGTTCAAAATGGCTTTTTTTTTTTAAAAAAAAAGAGAACTTCAAAATAATTAGTTCCTACAAATCACTGGGACAGCCATGGAAGAGAGACAGTGAGAATTTACGGCTTGGTGTGCTCATAAAATGGATGCTGGGACCAACCCAACAGTAAATTTCTCTAATTTCTCGGAGGAGGAGATTGCTCCTCTTCAACCTGTCAGTGACAGCCCTGCTATCAAGACTCGCCTGCCTCTCCCTTGTGCTCTTCCACACTTACTAAACTCTGAATTTTACTGGCAAGCCTTTTTGTTGTTGTTTTAAATTACCTTTTTATTCTCTCCTCTTTTAAATACATCCCTCCAGCAGGGTTTTATATGCCACCTGATGCCTTCATACACTTGGACATGAACACTTGTACTTTTAGCTCTCAACCTTCTGGCTGTGCTGCAAAATAAACTTGTAAACGATTATTTGGGGCTCTTTTAAATCAGCTTATGATAATAGGGAGCCAGGTTCCCACAGCTTCCACAAGGAATTGCCCACAACAGCTGGGCAAATAATAGAACACGCACAGAGTGGCAATAACCCAAAAAGTCACTTATTAACTTGCTCAATTAACATTAGTTTATACATCTATTAGTAACTACTCAACTACTCCTGAATGCAGCTCTGATTAGTTTATTGGGGGGGAAAAATAACATAATATTTATGAGATAAATGATTTCCATGATTTTGAGTCCATCTTGTACTAGAGATATGCAAGGTTCTGCACCATGAAGCCAGCTAGTCTAGACTTTAATAATAAATTTAGCACTTAGAGCACTTTGTTGCAAGGGCTACACATCATGTACTCGAATAAGCGTGCCAGAGCAAAATTAGCCAATTTGTTGGTATTTTTATCATTCTCTGACATTAGCCATGACGCCATTTCAATGCGAATGTGCAAACACGGGTTTCAAATGCAGAAATGCATAAAACCAAACGAAATCCAACGAAGTGGTAAATGATGAATGCTTGTGGTTAAAAGCACTCTTTTTCCCCACAAAAATGAAGTCATCTTCCAGAGAGGCTGGAAGTGCTGTTTTACTCTTCAAGCTGGCTCTGATAGGGGTGCCTAGGGACACAAAAGTAATTTCACCTATAAAAAAATAAAAGCAACCCTAATTCGGGAAATTTTGCAACTTTTATAATGTTGGACTGAAGATTTGTAAAAGCACGTTTGCAATCTCTCTCCTTATATCATATTGTATTTTATTATTACAATTACAGAGACAAAATGATGATGAGAAACGATGTACATTTGCTCCGATTTTCATGCTAAATGGTACTTATGTATTTGCTTGTTCTGTAGGATCTTTATGAGTAGTCCCCAATAGCAAAGAGATTAAGACCTCACCTTTACCGACCAGTGCAATCTTTCCCAAGCCCAAAAAAATAATGTCGACTTGAAGCTGCTTCATGAATACCTGATCAGATGCAGAAAAATGTATCTGATAAAATTAAAAAAAAAAAAAAAAAAGCTATATTCCTCTGGCTTGTTTGAATCACATCTTCATGCTAAGGCTGCTGCGGAACCAGTTTATTATTATTATTATTATTATTAGTAGTAGTCTTTAAGTTATAACATTTAGGGTTTTAAATGTATGACCTGACATGCAACTAATAAAATCTACATTCTTCCTCCTATCTTTGTTTCAAGCACACACTGTACTTAAACCTCCGATGCACCAGCCAAGCAACAGTCAGATTTTTAGCAGCTACACACTGAAATGACTAGTATAAAGAGATATTTGCTTGCTTTAAAAAGTGATCTGATGTAAACGAAACAGCTTTTGAAGACAGATATAGCCTTCTAGCAAAACATAAGATGCTCCGTGACAGAAGTGCTGCTGCTCTGTTAGATTTTGCTGTTCTATTAGATTTCAGAGGAAACGTCACCCTGCCTTCACCATGTGAATTATACGACCTGCAGTGCTGGCTCATGGTCATGCATCTTGGTTATATTCTGGTTGATGGACAGATGCTTTCTGCTCCAGCGTCCTGGGACACCTTGGCCCCCTCTCCCTTTGCAAGTTAACTGATTCCTCATGAACTTCCCCCAAAACTCCAGAACAATCACGAGATTTTTCACTTTCATAGTCAAGGAGTATTTTCAAAGCATTTCAAGCCTCCTTATAAAACAGGAGCATCAAAAAGGTAAGCACAGATGACCACGGTAACAGGGTTTCTCTTCAGACTTGGCTCCCAAGGTAGGAAAGAAGGCAGGGAAAGTGCCCCCCTCTTCCCAGGCTGCTGTAGGGTCAGAATCCACTCGCCGTGTGTTGATGTTGCACTTCTTCATAGCTCATATCTTTAAAGCCCCATCTGGACAGTTTACTTTATCTTCGTTTTTAGTGCTGGATAAAACACAGTAAAAACAATCCCCAGTATGGGGACCCCAAGGAGGGCACGTGAAAGGACTGCGGATAACAAGACTTAGTGTTCGGGCTGTTGAGGAAGGACAGTAATGGGCAACGATAAAAGTGATCCACGAGATTAAGTCTGCAAAACACTAAGCACCCTGTCAGAAAAGCAGGCCTTCCTCACGTATTATTTTAATACATATAATATCTTTTAAAAAATTATTATTCTCTTGAGCAACACAAATTCTGCTAAATCCCAATTGATCCGGGAGGACAATGGATGATTGCACGTAATTTCTGCTCAGCTATTGAAAAAGCAGAGCCTATGCAACCTTTCCAAGTCTCATTTTTAGTCTAGTTTTCCTCCCCATCAAACCTACATAGCTCCCACAAAAATATGCCTCACTAGGTACCTCTCTCTTTCTACCTGAGGATAATTTAGTTACATTAATGGGCTTATGTGCACAAAGCAAGAACACAAAGGAGTTTGCAGAGCCTAGTTCAGAAATGTATGAGGAAGAGGGCTTCAAAACCTCGATAATATGCTGAGGTTTATAAAGGGTCTTTCTCCTTGGCTAGTCATGGTCATGGTATTTTCTTTCCTCTGCCTTTAATAGATTTTTCTGCACTCAATTTTCCATTACTTTGCTCAGTGACATATTCTTAGAGTCAACCCACATTCGGGTCGTATTCTGGCAAGAACTGACCACTGTCAAAGAAGCCTGTGTTTATTCCATAGATCCATCTGGATTCCATTCGGGATGATAAACTTGTCCTGCCAGTGTCATTACCACACCAGTGCTCAGTGAGACAGAGGTCAGCTGTGATTACAGGACGTCACTGGAAGATTTTAATTAGCCCACTGGGAAGCCCATTCTCAAGTGGTTACAGCAAAGTGGAAAGATAATAGATAAAAGGCAGCGAGGACAGATGTTATCAGCCTTTTATGAAATTCATTCATATTTCAGTTCCTCCTGGAATTAAAGCGAGAGATTCTTGCAGATCTTCACTACGATGACAGCTGCCCCCATTCACAGCAGTGTTTGCAGAGCAAAGATCCTGCTTATCTTTGTCATCTCCCCTCTGCTATTCACTGCAGTTAACTAGAGGTTCTCTCTGGTATTTGGAAGATAAACTCATTGAATCTTCACAGTATCCACATGTACATTATGTTAACTACGATGAGACCAGAAGCTCTACAATAATAATAAGACCAGATAAACTTATTAGAGTGGGACAGCTTGATTAAGACTTACACTAGAGCCCACAATTAATGCTAGTGTAGGACTTGCCATATACAGAAGCCGCCTTATGCACCAAGGCACTTGGTTATCATCGTTATCTGCAAGAAATAGATGCTTATTATGTAGATACTCTTCCATTACGCATTACAAGATAGAACTGTATGAAAATTAAGTATTCACATCGCTGAATCCATTTAGGAAGGAGATGTATTCACAGAACAGTGGCCAGCAGTTAGTGCATTGCCCAGCTGAGCAGGTAGCTGATTTCAGGTTCCTGGTCTGTATATAATAACTACCCTATTTTGCCACCAAAATTTCTATTAATGTTCTATTTGAACTTCTATTAAAATTCAACCAGTCGTGATATCAAACACTAGTGTTTGAATTTGTACAAAGGAGCAGATAAAGGCTAAAACCATTTATTTTCTCCACCCCTAGACAACAGCAGTGTGTCAGAGACAATTCACACATTTATCTCATGAAAAGTCTGTCTCCTTGCGAAGGTCAGTTATGGAGCTGAGGGAAAAAAAAAGTCCAAAATCCCTCAAGAAATCATCTAGAGAGGAAAGGAGGAAGGATTTTTCTTGCTCCTTCCACCGAATAAGCAACGGCTTAATGGAATATCATGACAAATAACCAACTGTTCCCATCAGTGGAATTTTTCCAGGTTAGACGTGAAAGAGCAGAATAAACAACAAACTCTACCATGGTTCATCACCTCACACACGTTCTGCATCTCCTCCCTCACAGCTTCTCTGTGTCTTACATGACAACGTGAAAATAAAACTGCAGGTCAGAGATCCAAGAAGCCCATTTCTCCTCCAGGACTTTGTTCCTCCCTCTCATCCACCACCCCAAAATCCGGCTGCTCTCTACAAGACACATTCACCGATACCATTTCTTGTGGAAGGTCTTGATGAAGACAGGAGTTTAGCAGCAGGCACAGCTGCAGCAAATATCGTGAGACTGAGGAAAAAGTCTGCTCTTCTCAGTCATTCAGAATATTTTTACACCAAAGATTTGAGCCCAGTGGCTTTTGCTGTACAAGGAGATTTTACTATATATTTGTAAAATGAAACAGATTTCTGGTTACTAGGGAAAGGAGTGCAGGGAAATAACGCTGCCCTAAGTCCAAATGCTGAGTGACAGTAATGAAGAAGACCTGGCCTCCAAACATGCTGGAACACAGAGCAGCTTGCTCAAAGTTCAGCTCTTGGAAATGTGTAACCATCAAATCTGAGCCGTTGAGGAGCACGACCTATGGTTTCCCTTAAAGTTGCCTTTGAAAGACATCGTTCCCATAAGCACAAGAAGAGCTGCAAGGTTGGGAGAAACCGGCTACCTGCAGCTACCAGACTTAGAACACTGGAGCCGCCTGAGAAATACGTCAACTAAAGATACCATCTTAGTCTGCTGTAGATAGGAAAGGTTGGGTAAGAATAAAGCCTTCAAAGTGCCCTTTTATCAACTATCCTTGTACATCTTTCAAAGTGTAGATGACATGGATGGCAACGGAAGTAGAGAGACTGCATAAGGAATACGTGGAAAGGCAGATTTGTCATGCAAAGGCAAATCCTGATGCTCTGTCAGAAGTCCTGGAGTGAAAAGGGAAGGAGTCCTCTAGATTGGGCATCTTCCAGTGAGCTGTGAGACTCTAAAAGCCGATCACGTGCGTACAGAGCCCAACTTGCTGTCACTCAGCTACATTGGTTGCTGCTTCTCCATCGAGCAAGTGACCAGAGCATGACCAACTTGTTGGAATGGACTCCCCACATGACGGATTATTAGGTCTCCTCCTGTTTGCTTTCCATCTCAGCACTCGGTAATTCTCATTTGCAATGAGATGATTTTTTTCTTAGGGTGCCCTAAAGTGTTCTACAAAATTAGAAATTACAGTTCGCTCCTGGAGAGCGATGAAATACTGAAACCTGTTCTAAGCAGCGCCAATGAGCCACCAATTGCTGTACAAAATCTATTTATTTAATACGTCAAAGCTAATTGTGGTAATCTACCCCAACCTATATTTATACACACAACAAACAATTAACTGCTGAATTTAGGAGCATGAGGTAATCAAATTCTCTGCTGCTTATGAAATGCGTGTGAAATGTTTAAAGAATATATTGGTGTTATTTCAAGAGAGGGGAGGCTTGACTTAAAAGCGTGTACTATTTCTGAGAGTATGAGTCTACCTCTCTGTGACAGGAGAGGGAAAAGATGAAGAAAGAATAATTTAACAGTTACTTTTAGCCCAAAATAATAGAAATTCAGACAGAGAGCTGAAACAGCAAGGAACCTTTTTCTTATTTTCTCCTCACCATGGTTAAACCGAAGCTAGGGATCTAAGAAAGAGGTCAGAACACAAATACGAGTTCCTGTTTTTATAGTATTTAGTTGCATCAGTTGATGAACAGAAATAGACCCTTAAAATAGACCCGGTCTGATCCTGTTCAGAGGATGATTTCTACTATGGATAGTTAACCAAGAGTTTCATTCTCACAGCATCTATTTTTGCTGTGGAGTATCACTTTCACAGCTCTCTTCTCACTCACAATTTGGCTTATGATTTTGGATCAACCGGTGTTTTTTTCAGCAATTCAACCCATTTTAAGGAGGTAAGTGTCACTCGATTGTGCAGAAAAGGAAGATTGCTGAAAAAATATTCTCAAAGTCACAACAAAAGTCATTACTTGGGACAGGAAGGCAACGCTTATGGACGCAGGTAACAGAGATAACATCGCCACTTGAGAAAATAAACACCATTTAACACCAATAAACATCATTGGGCTGACAATCAGTGTGATCAGCCTAATTTTTATGAATACCTAAAACGATAGCTGAACTATTTTAACATTTTTTTTTATATTATTCACTTCTACTGAGAAAATGTGCTCATTGCCAGTCAGGCCAGTGCCTCTTAAAACCTTAAAAACTCTTAAAAAAGGTTTCTTTCCAAATCCTTTCTCTGGAGTACTTACCTAATTTCCAATGAGAATACCTTTAACATTACAGCTTGAGCACTTTTAAGCAACCAGGGCTACATAGTGACACATTATTCCCTACTGTCCTCAGTTCCATCGACATTTTTTCTGTTGTAGTAGAATATAGAACTGAACTAACCTAATTTTCCCTTTAAAAATCTCTTTTAGGGCTATGAAATACTGTGTCAGCTGCTTTCTTTTAAATTATCTCCAACAATTTTTTTTTTAAGTCATTTATGCGATGCTGTTGGCTTAGAAGACCAAGCATATGGAAGAGGCTACTCATTCGGTGGCTTGGTTTGGTGCCAGGGCATGATGCACACAAGAAAGGAGAAGATTTGCATTTTTGTCAGTAAGGAAGGAGCTCATGCCCAATATTCTCCATCCAAGTCAGTATTTGCACAGATTCAGGCTACTGACCAGCTGCTCTTACTAAGCAAAGGTAAATGTTTCCTATTTTATAAGGACAAGAAGCTATTATATGTACGCAAAAGAGAATTAAGTCTCCTTTGGTTAAGTTCACCTGGAACCTTATATACAAAAGGCCTCCTAATCAGCTTCCCTAAAAGAGAATAAGGGTTTGTTGTTGCTCTTGTTGTTTTTTGGTAAATCTTAAGTAGAACAACCTTTTTCACTAAAGGATCTCATCATAAAAAATCACAAACAGATTGATCTTATTTGCCAAACCCTGCTTAAGCATCTCAGGTTGCAACTTGGAATTTATTAGGTATCAATGTTGCTAGTGAGCTGTGGTTTCTGCTAACCTGTTTGGGAGAGAAAAAAAAAATATATATTTTTTTCTAAACTCATATTTTTAGAAAAAGAGATCACAAAGAAAAGAAACGCATTACATAGAAATAATGTTACACTCCCTTTATTTCCTAGTGGGCACAGACACAGTGATAAATTATGAGGACTACGAACTGTTGAGCACCATGTAAACCACTTGGAAAGCCAGGCTCATTTATTTTGATAGAAGCCCATAAAAATGAACACACGTGGATGTATTCAAGGGGAAAAAAAGGCCATTCTTACAGTGGAGGAAGAGCTGCCATAAAAATGAGTATTCTGAACCCAGTGTAGGAGGGTTATGACACAGATCTATAAAACCAGGAGTCACCTGGATTAGCTGAACAGGGACCAACTGTTCACAGTCTCCTCGAGCAGACGTTGTCGAGGAAGTCAAACAGAAGCGGCAGATGGTGCAGCAAAAACGGAGCGTGCGCCTCCCCACCTGATCCACAGTCCAGCTGCAGCCTCTTACCGAGATACGTTATCAACGGCAAAGGTTTCCCAGAGTTCAAGAAAAAAAAAAGTAATTGGACAAATTGAGGGAAGAGAAACTCATCAAGATCTATTAAGCAGCACTGCTTTTTGAGTGGGGTATAAATTGCTATAGAAAAGTTCCGCTAGGCTTTCTTTGCTCTTGCATTCTTCCCCAGGGTCTATTTTGGCTGCCGTTGGGGACAGGATCATGGACTAGACTGTCCCATTTGGCCCAGTGAGGCCACTCTCATGTTCTTGCATGTGAGAAACATAGGAAAGAAGAAAGTTTAGCTTCTAAATATTGTGTCATGTTAAAGAAATTTGCAACCACAACGGGTAAAAAGCAGAAGGGAAATAATTTACTTTTGTATTTTCTAAGACTAACCCTATAAACAGAATGCAGTTCGGATGCCCCTGCTTTGGGGAGAATGCAGAACATCAGGGATGTAGGAAAGAAGGAAAAAAATAACTGGAGGCTGGACTGGAGAAAATATTTAGTGAGAGATTTAAAAAGCTTAATCGTTTACCTTATCAAAAAGATTGAAAAATGACGTGATTAGCTTGTAAGTACCTCTGTGGGAAGAAAATGAAGAGTCATAAAGTGTTCTTTAATTAGCGAATAAAGACATTATTAAAAGTAATGCTGGAGACAGAGAAGTTCAAATTAGCAGTGAAGCCTGTGGGTTTAGCCAGAAGGACAGCTGCAGGATTGCCAAAAAGCAGGCAGGGATTACCCCTGTCCTGACCTCTTCATTGAAGACCAGTGTCTTTCTGTAAAAACCCAATTGTGGAGCTCACAGTATTAGGAAAGAGCAAAAGGTTCCCAAAAGGTGCAGGACATTAGACTGGATGCTCTGTTTTCATTATATATTTGATAAATCCTGTGGAGTCAAGGCCGTCTCCGTCAGTGGAGAGTTGGGAAGGACAGGAATGAGATGGAGATTCCATGGGTAAGGGAGATGGCTGGTGGAACAGGAGAGGAACCAGCCCCCCGACTTGGGATGTGATTCAATCCTTCGTGTTTTTCTTGCTCCTCAGGCACCTTCCAAAGACAGTGGGTGCAGAGAGGATTCAAGGAAAACACGCACTCATAAAGATGTCCGAGGAAGAGAAAGACAAAATATTAAGCCAAAGACAAGAGCAGAATTTATGGCTTTTCTAGATAGCATAGATGTAAAATAGATGACAAATGAGTTGTTTTGGAAAAGCTGGACGTCTCTGGCAGTGATCTAATTTTATAGGGTCAAAATAGCCACTGTTTGTCTGCGGGAATGTAGATCATTTTCCAATCAGAGGTTTGCAAGAACTCGGAGTTTTTCCATCTTCCTGGACTCGGGGCTTTTATAAAACTGATTCACTGCTCAGCAGCTCAAATATTTACTCATTTGCCAGACTAGTTCCCCCAAAAGGCTATTTCAATTCAACAACGCCTGTACAGCAGAGACAAAAGCCGGTAAACAGGGGACGATGGATGTTCAGTAATATAATACGGTGAAAGAGCCGAATGGCAAACACCTCGTCTGGAGTTCTCCAAAGCAACTGAAAAACAAATGGGAGTTGAAGAAAGCCAGGGAGGGCAGGTCTGCTCTGAGCATATGTTAATCCCTATTTTAGATGGGAGACAGAAGTAGAAAACAGCCTGTGGTTCCTGCAAGGCCAGGCCAGGCAAGACACTCTTGCTTGAAGGCGCTGTTGTGGTCACAGCAAAGGTAAACCTAAATTTCCCCCTCCTATTCCCTTACTGTATTTTGTTTCCTACAAGGTTTTGCGTCATTTTAAGTACTGACGTGCAGCGGATCTCCCAGCAGCTCTCTTAGCAAGCTGGCTGCTGAATCAAGGCATTTCCCTAACAATCATTTCCTTCTTTTTCCTTTCCTAAATGTATTCATCTTGCTCAAAGTTACTATTCTCCATGCAGCTCCAGGGAATTTCTGGTGACAGCTCAACAGTGGGAGGGGGCAAACTGGGTATCAGAGAAGACCTTTGCTAAACTTCTTCCTTGACATTGATCATCCCCGAGAACATGAACAATGAAGGAGAAGACCATTAGATTTCCCTACATCTGCTGTGTGAACTGGAGCTGGGTAACCCCGGAATCATAGACTGGATGGATTGGAAGGGACCTCTGGAGATCAGCTCATCTAATGCCTTGTCCAAAGCAGTGCCAGCTACAGCCAACTGCCCAGGTCCGAATCCAATCAGGCCATGAGGATCTCCAAGAATGAAGACTCCGCAGCCTCTCAGCAACTTGTTCCCATGTTCAACCAGCTTCATAGAATCAAGGGTTTTTTCCTTATACCTCTGTGGAATGTCCTGCATGGCAGTGCACCTCTCGCTCCTTCGCCTGTCACTCAGCACCACTGAGCAGACTCTGACTGTGTCTTCTTCGTTCTTGCCCCCATCAGGTATTTATACACATTGACAAGGTCCCTCCTGGCCCTTCTCTTCTCGAGCCTGAACAGTCCCAGCTCTCTCAGTCTCTCCTCACGTCTCAGGTGCTCCCATACCTTGACCAGCTTCATGACCCTGCCCTGGACTTGCTCCTGCAGGTCCATGTCTCCCTCGTACCGCGCAGCCCAGCCCAGCACATGGCACCTCAGATGTGCCCTGCTCTACTGCCCCTCCAGCCCATAGGGGAGGGTTAAAGCTCCCTAGGAGGACAAGGGTCTGCAACCATGAGGCTTTCTGCCGTTCTCTGGAGACGTCATCTACAGCTTCATGAATCCCTGCATGGCAGGAGAGCCACCTCCAGTGGTGCCTTTGGGCTTTGACAACCCTCTTAGGTTTGCACCTCCTGTCTAAACACCTTGCACTGCTTATGGTGTTGTTTTGTGTTTAGAATTAAAGCCAGATAGTGACTGGGTGTTCTGGTTTATCTTCCCTCTTTGGGTGCACTCCTCCTTTTGCCTGTCCTTGCCAGGACCGTGCTGCTACCTACCTCTGTTTCAGAAAGGGGGTTGAAAGAAATAAAAGAAAAAAGATAAATTAGGGAAGTACTTATTAAGGAATCATAACTGGAAATGTTTGTGGCCATTGATAATTTAGGGTCTCCTTGATCTTACTAGAGACCCTCCGTTCTCCCAGGACCGCGCACAGTGAAATCAGCACATTTCATATTTGCATTTCTCTAGCTGAAAGGGTGTTTATGAATTTTGGTATTTTCCAGTAGTACAGGAAGTTCTGCAAATAAAATGTTGCTTTAACAGTTTGCATGAAAACATAACAGTGACTAAGATCCATTACCCTCCATTTCCAGCCCAAGCATCTAGAGGATTAGCTAAATGAGCACAATTTACCTCCCACATAAACGAAGATTATGGTTAACTCTGTTGAAGTCAATGGAGTTAAGTCGGTGTAAGGTAAAACAAACTGCAGGCAAGCAGAAAACATTCATTTAAAAAGTAGGTAATGTTAAAAATAGCTGTAAACAGACAATGGGCTTTATGCTGAGTGTTAAGGAGCACCTAGTTGAAGAAAACTGAAGTAGGTAGGAAGAAAAGTGATTATTAGTAATATAAATAAGATCTATTCTAAAATAGCAAAGTTTTATATATAAAAATTTACATATCAACTGACTATACCAGACGGCTACATACTTTTAATTATATCATTGAAAATTCAGAATTAGCAGCTGCCATCCCCTTGATAAATCTTCTGCTTCCAGGAAACAGAACTTTAATATTGCGGAATTTAATGTTGCCTTTAAGGGTAGAATTTTGATAGTCAATGTAAAAGTTACCTTAAAAAAAAAGCACAGCTTTACCTGAAGCAAGGGATAAATGGACTTTACTTTTTTACTGCACTTTCACCTTAAGAAGGTAAACTGAGCAAAACAAAGAAGCTATTTTTGCCTCTTTTTTTTTCTTTTTTTTTTCCCCCTAAAATAAGCACGAAAAAGGCCAGGATGAGCTCAGGAAATCTCACGTTGCAAGGAAGTATTGGAAAGCACAGAATGGGGAGCAGGGAAGACCTGGGAGTAATGGATGTGCAGCAGTTGGAACGTGACAAGACTCACCTGTGACCAGCAGCAATTAAAAGAGCTGCAAAAACTGCCAGGAAAAAAATAATTGGGCATTCATTTTGGAAGACTCACCTGCAAAGTGAATGCTCTGTGAGCTCTGACTGAAACTGTGGCTGTGGTTAACAGAAAACACTGCAAATCTCATTAAACAGAGAGTCTAAAGAGGCTTTTCTCTCGTTTTGTACCTAAGCACCTGACGATCGTTGCTTTATTAGATCAGTGTCAGGAAAGGTAGTCACTCAATATCCCCGTCTTATCCATGGGGGAAAAGGAAACCCGTTGAAGAAGACAATTTACGAAATCGACTGTAATTGGAAAGAAAGGACAGTTTGGGCTGGAAGATGCGAGCCCAGGGAACCCAAACACACTGTTCGATGAGGATTACAAAGCTAAGGAAAGGGCAGCATTAGTCAGATGGAGCTTGGGTTTCCCAAAGTCGAGGTCTGGCTCAGTTGTGGGTGCGCGCACATTCACTGATTCCAGCAGATCCACTGTTATCAGAGGAAAAACTATCTGAGAAGCAGTTTAGGAGCTCAGAGTTTAATTCCCAAACAAGCCTGACTTAGAGCAGCAGAAATAGGACGGTACTAGGGTGCAAACATAACTGTGATGCTTTCATACAGCTTTGGCATGACAATTCACATCATTGTTTTCTAAAGCAGAAATCAATTTACCACTTAAGAGCAATGCAAGGTGTATCAGCACTTCGTCCTTAAAGCAAACCATGAACTGCAATGCAAGATCACACGCTCAGATTAGGTTTTCTAAAGCATCGATAAATCACAACCAGCCTGTTGTTATCCACTGCTGAGGAACAGCCGCAGCAACTGGACATCCACATCAAAGGCCACCTGGTTAAGCATTTTTCTAGGTGCACTGCACTGCTGAAATTTAATTTCTTGAGCTACATGTCAGCTGTAAAGCTCTTAGAGAGCTTTGTGTCCATCATTTGCGGCTGATGAGCCAGTCGGGTTTTTAACCTTTTGCAGCCAAAAAGAAAAAGGAAAACCACCAGCAACAAAATTGAATGTATCTTCGCAATATTTGGGGAGTTTTTTGACTATTTTCTGTATTTTAGTAAATGTTCACTGCCAGGGTGGTTGCTCTGACAGCCTCATAAACTCAGTGCAGAATCCTCCAGCAGCTTTTAACAGCCATATCACAATTTTACAAAGTATTTATAATGCAACATTTCCTGTTGACTACCAAAGGGGCCAGCCCAAACACATTTCACATCATTTGCAGCAGGGTTTTCCCTCAAAGGCATTGGTGCAAGTGCTGAAGGCAGAAGTGCTCCACTTACAATGCCACGTGCTTGGCATTGGCCACAGAATAATTTTGCACTGTCAGAAGATGGTCCAATGCTTCATTCAGAATGTAGTTTAGGCATAAAACATCCTTATCTACACACAAAACAGAAAAAAAAAAAAAAGTTATACTGGAGTTTCCCTCTGGAAATACCCATCTCTCCAAACAAAAATCCCATGTTTTTAGTCGAGGAAAGATTTGTCATTGCTGCTCTTTCCAATTTATCTCCAAGTTCCTCTTAATTTTCATCACCCTGTCTTTGATGACATTGTACTAATTGTGACTGATACCACATTAGAGACTTCCTGCCAGCTTTGGTGACTTCCTGACATGCATGAGGAGTTCTCCATGCCATCAGCATCACAGATGCTTCAATATCATCATTACTGTTTGAAAGGAGGCGTGTGGTGGACTGAGCAGCAAAAGCTGTCCATGGTCTGCGCAGCAAAATTCCCATGTAGAAGGTGGTTTTCGTCTGTACAGAGTAATACACTGCACAATATTATCCTATGGAAAGCGCTGAAATATTAATTTATTTATTGGGTTGATTTCCATATGTTGTAAGAGGCTGACTTCTCCTCTACTGTTCCAATGTAGTCATTTAAGCAACAAGTCCTTCCATCAATAAAAAAGATGTGAATCATCTATTTGAATATCTGTATACTCAGCATCCTCCCACAAGAGATTTTGCAAAGACCCAGTTCTCTACTCCTAAAGAGCCAATGTTGCTTTTCTAAGAATTAACTCTTGAGACAATAATGACACTTATAAAAGGACATATAACTGTTTACCTTTGGATAAATGGGAAACCTTTTTGTACTCTCTATAAATACAGCTCCCAATCAAGTACGGTAGTAGTATGATAATACTAATAATGACAATGGGAGAAAATTTTCACACAGAAATATCTAAAAAAATTAAGAGTTTCTTCCAACTTTCATAGGTGTCTTTCCTGTGCCTATCCTGCATTTTTAGTTGTATTTATTTTCCTTGCAGTCATAGTAATTATTTTTAAGGTGGGAGGATTTATTTTCCTTTAAGATGCATCACAAAGTAGAGGAAATGCTGGAGCAGAAAAAGTGCCATGTTTATACATGCACTAAGGAAAACAAACAAAAAAAAAAGGTCCTCACCACCACCAAGAGAAACTGGCCACCATCACCACCATCATTGGCCATTTGCCTGATCCATTCCCATGCTGGTATTCCTATGAAATTTGGCATCTTAAAAAGGTCATTCAGAAAAATGTGAGCTTGAAGACATGTAATGATGCTTTACAATGTTTATTTCCATTTTTTTTCCTATTTTTTTCCATTTCCATTTCTTGGTTTTGCACTTCAAATGTGTAGCCTACATTTAACCCTAGACTAACCTGAAACGTAAGGCAATATATTCTCATGAAATGCACGTCAAGCTGTAAAATTCTTCATTGGAAGTTGGAGAAAAACATCCTAGCACCATTTCCAAACAACTCAGTCAACTCTCCTATTAGCGCATCCCTAGGCAAGACTGTGTGTCATTTAAACACAACTTTTATCTCCCACAACTGCATTTCTAAAAGTACCATGGCTGAAGTTAACACTTTCAGCCACTCATTGGAAGTGATTCTCCAGCACACATTTCCACTTCTGCACACAAATCAACCACACCATTCAGTAACTCCAATTCTACATCTGAGAAAGCAAAATAAAGGTATGGAAATCCTAAACAAAACACATCCTGACACATGTAGCTTATTGTGGAGGTGACAAAATATGCAGGATGCAAAGCCATGGCATTGCTGAGCTATCAGATGACCTCCGCGACTCCTGTTTCTAAGGGATTCTGAATTTATAAAATAATAGCAATCAGCACGAAGCTGTGACAGGTCCCACAGCTAAACTTGGAGTCAGCTTGCTGAATAACTGGGACCTCCTGAAAAAGCCTAAATGTCCATCAAATCGGAGAAGGAGCCTTCATTTTTACATCTCCTAACTTCTTGAAGATCTGACTTTGTGGCTTGGTCTCAATGTCCTTGGCACTGCATTCTCCCAAGGTCATTCTCATAAACGATGCAACTACTTGTTGAGCGAAGCAGCAGATGGGCTTTTGAGTGTCCCATCCTATTTTGACAGAGCATCAAAGAAAAGCGGACTGGGAGCCTTCCAGTTGAAATTTACAGCTCCATAAATCACGATCTCACCACCAAAGTGTCCTGAGTGTAGGACATTTAACCTTCCTTCCACCCACAGGAAAGGAGGTGGCTGTGTTAAAGCTGGGGGCACAGCATATCACACCACAGAATAAATAATTCTTATCTGAGCGTAAGTAAAATACCACATTAGACTGCCGTGGTGTATTTAAAGACCAATAAAAGGTGTGGAAGGGAGTTCATGAGTAACACCACGATTTAGCAGACCAATATGCACTTGCACTTTGAGCGAAAGCCACTGCATTAGGTCAGAATCAAATATAAAATTCAACGAAGAGCAAACACACACTTAAGCAATATAGGAACCACGGGAAAAAGCACCTGAGCTTCATCTTGAATGATCTAATGCATTCGGGAGGAGCCCGACGTGTCCATACAAAAGCAGAGGTTTTGGCCTCACTTTTTTTGGTGGAATTGGGACCGGAAAACAGTGATATTTATATCCAGCAGGTTTAAAACACCTATTGCTGTTTTACAACAGCCACGGACTTGGCTTTTTTGAGGCCCTTGCCCTGAAACCCAAGTATTTTTGTGAAATCCGGGTTTAAGGGAAGACTTTTTCCAGCTCTCTGTCTATTTGGTGTAGAGGTGAAGTTATATTTGAGTTATATTCTCTGTACACAAGAGAAGCACAAGGTTGTTAAGGGCCGAACAAAGCTGTGTAAATTTTGGTAGGAGATCCCTGGAGTTCGAGCTAGAGGTTGTCCTCTTCAGCACTTACTTACAGAGCTGCCTTTAAGTGCATTTCTAAGACAGAAGTCCATACTTTTTAATACTTTGTGCCCCTTCTTGACTGGTGGAGTGATTTAAACCTTTCTTAACTGTTATCTAATTACATCAGGATGATATTTTTCCTTCATTTCCTCCGATTTAAATATTTGGTTACATACTTTTTAATTAAGCCAGGATATTATTCATATGAGAAGTCAGGATCCTTCATTAATCATGCACAGCAGAGCGCTGCAATCTTCTTTCCTAAGGAATGGTCTCGGATCACAAGATTTTCAACATTCTAAGCTAGAATCTGAAAGTCTGGGGTTTCTTCCCTCTCTGTTGAACTTAACGAATAAACCTGCATATTAATTTTAAAATTTGGTGTCTGGGATGAAGAGGAGCCCTTCTTCTTTGGAATACCAGCTCTACAGATTACTTTTTTCTTAATTTTTCATATGGAAAATATGAAAGAATTTCTGCAGTAGTGATGTATTAATTTTCTAGCAATCCAGCTGGACTGGAAATAGCAGCAAAATTGGCATTTCACAACAGTATCAGCACTACGTTATTTGGTGCTGATGTTAAACAAGTAATATCTGCTGCCGCCGCAGCGCGCGGTGCCTTACAGTGCATCTGTATTCCAGGAATTTTTCAAGCTCCCTGTGCACTCAAAATGCTAATCGAATTAAACATTTCCTGAGCACATTCTGATTTAATGTTTGCTTCAATTTTAATACCTGCGAGCTCCACAGTTGGTTATTAAAGTCCAACTTAAAGCTCCACATGTTGAAGGGCAGGAGGAGCACAGAAGGATCCCAGAAAGATCTGCTAAGTGTGGCAAGGGTCTACGAATCAGCTCATTTTGACTCAGGTTAAACCAAAGTCCTACAAGTAGAGTTTTAGCTCACACAGACACAGTTGGACTTAACCAGTTGCCAGATTAAATGAAAAAGTTCTTAACTTTTTTTTAATTATTTTTCTGAATAAAGTTAGCTAATCGCTGCATACGCCCATTAATATGGTACATTAATATGCAGTGTAATAGTTTTCCACTATTTTGGAAACTCTGGGGGAGGCAGGTGGTAAGTATTTAATTCAGTAGATGGCACCATGGAGAAAGGGATCTCAATGTGCTCTAGATCCCTCAGTAAGACAGAAGCGTCTATTAGACCAATTGCTTCAACCTGGGGATGTTAACGCTCATGTGGGTCTTGCACTGACAGTGTTTCAAGGGTTTCTTCAGAAGGTTTCAAATAGTAAAAATGAATGAAACAATTTTTCACAAAAAAAAAAACAAAACAAAACAAAAGAAAAAGGGATTCCTCACTTTGGAAAGAACTCGAAATTACAAACCAGAGGTTCATTTTCGAACTGTGCATTTACGGCATCCTTTTTTACCCTGGTATTTCCAGAACACATTAGCTCAGCAGTATCTGCAGTTTACAGTAGCAATTAGCATCCTGGGGAGTCAGCCACAAATAACGAATTCATCAACTAAGTAGAATTAATCAAGTATAAAATGAAAACTAAGGTGGAGATTACATAATCTCAGAGTGACAGAACAGCTAAAAGAAGCCCTAGCTTCAGGCAAGGATCACTCTGTCAAAATCAGGGTCAAATATAAAACTCCACTTATTTTTCCTTAATGGTTTAAGAAATTAACGAAAGTTAATTATATAATTAAATAATAATAATGGTGTGGCCTGTCTAGCAATTACACTAGAACCATAATTATCTCACTAAATTTCAAGTTGTCCTTGCGAGGTTTTCATTGCAGTAGGAGAAAGTAGAAGAGAGACATACACAGTGGACAACAGTATAAGGTTTCTGGGAACAAAATCCCAACACACAGTTGGGATTAAATGTAAATGTAAACTGTTCTTTAAATGTAAAGACATGGTAGGAAGGTCTTCTCCCATAATACTATTAAATTATTAAATCAACTGCAAGCACACAATCAGCCCTATTCCATACATCCAAGGTGGAAAGGGGCTGGATGAGACGTTTAATGAGCTGCAATCTCATCCTCTGCTTGCTGAAACCTGAAGTCACTTAAATGAAAAACTAGGATATCTTTATTTCCTATGACTTTTTCTGAATACTGCCCCAGTGTCTCACCTACTAACACATGCTAGCTATCAGGTTGTAGTCATGGAACCAATTCCCATGTGGATTTGGAACTGCAGTGGGAAAGGGGATAGATGGAGATGGGTGCCTGAGCTACAGCATTTCTGTCCAACCATTTAAGCATCAGACTGGCTTCTCCGAGGAGACCAGACTGTGAAAGCGTCTTCTACAAGATGGAAAACATGAGTATTTACATATTTTTAGGAAGCTTCACCATAGCTGAACTAAGTAAGTATATATTTAAGGAGAAAACCACTTGAGAGAAGAGTCCATGAAGTCTCCTGGGAGACTTACTGTGGTGAGTCCAATTTACTATGAAGTGTTGAAATACTGTCAAAGAGAGAAACTTAAGAAAAGAAAAAAGAAAGAAAGAAAATTTTGATGAGACAGAATCATCTAAGCTTGTCAAAAAGGTAGGCAACGATGTCTTGAAAACACTTCTGTTCAAGCAGTCCTAGCAACTTTACCAGAAAAGTTAAAAGTGCAAAGCTATTCACATCCTTAACCGGTGGCACGATGGGGCTGTTACTGATTTCCTTTGCATTTCTATCTAAAATTATTTCCCTTCAAAGCTTCCTCCTGAAAGGCAGTAAAGGACTGTGCAGCATCAGATCCCTTCCTTACACTTAGAAGAGAAACCTTTGTGCCTATAGCTGGCCAGGAATTAGGGTGTTTGGAGATGGCAAAACCCTCTTAGATTAGCTGTCCCATCCCTGAAAGCACCGAGAACAGTTCCACAATAAGTAGATTTAGTGAAAAATGTTGTTAGAAGAGCAAAATCAAAGCAGGGCTTGTGCAGCAAATTCTTTTTTTTTTCCCACAAAACCAAAGAAACCACTAATTAGACTTCATAATACTCCTCCCAGCTAAGTAACAACTACTGCTACCATTTTACGGGTTGCTAATTGGGGAGATTTTGCTTTGTTATCAGAGGCAAGAGGATCTCCATCAGCCCCACAGCAGCTCTGGAAATGAAAGTAACCCATTAGGTCACAAGGCAATATTAGTCATGCATTTTCTCTGATCAAAACCCTAATTTTATATCAGATTATCCCTCTGTGGTTCTTTGTGCTGGTACCGTTCCTCTTCATAACCTACCAGTGAAAAAAAAGCAGTTTTCTATAGGGCAAATTCTAAACTCTGCTCTTCAAGTGTCAGGTCTTCTGCTACCCGCAACCATCCGTGTCACCTTCTTATCCTGTGATCTCCATTTTATGGGGGACAACTTATGCTTTTTTACACAGAAACGCAGATGAGCACTGAATTATCCTCAATGCCAACAATGAGCCTAAAGCTGGGATTTGATAACTGAAAAGCTATTTCCAAAGTGCTTTCATAAATTCCCATAAGGAGCACTTCAAAAGCACAAAATAAGGGATTGATATTCCAAGATAAGAGACTTTTTGCATGTGACTTCATTTCAATTTAACCTCCTCAACCTCTCTCCATTCCCCCTGTCCTTCAGCAGCGTACAGTAACTAAACAGAGCTGTAATTTATCTAAATATTTGCTGTATTTTATTATTTGTTCAATTGTTCTGCAAGATAAGTATGTTAGTAAGGGTACTTAAAGGATATTTAGAAGCTGAAACAGAACTGATGGAGAACTCTAAATCCACAGCAGTATGAAGAGGTATTTTAATTTCCCAGAGAATTCGACTGACCAGACCTGACTTGCCAGGAAAAGGCTGATGCTTCAACACTTGGCTGCAAAAAATAACTTGTTTCAAAAGCAAAAGGATTTGTCAGGGGAGGAGCTGTTTTCTTGCCCCTTCCCATGTGCTGTCAGCCTGGCCTTCATCTCCGCAACGTGTTGCTCTCTGGAAACCCATCTTCCACCTCCTCCCATTTCCTTTGCTCTCCGTCCTTTGAAATCTCTGCTGACAGTCAAATGCAAAGATTAAAGGATTCAGGAATACTGTCTCGATAAAGTGTAACCCCCTCCCATATATTGTTGCAACAACCTTTTGGTCCAGATTGTGCACGTCCTCTCTGAGCACCTTGAGGGACATCACCCAAAGAGCCCTTTGGACAACCTCAGCCGTGTCCTGGGCACAGATTCCCACTTCCATTTCGAGTATCTCAGCTTCAGCCTGTCATATTTTGGCCAAGCCTGCAATATTCTCATTAACTATCTACAAAGAGACAGATTATCAGCTCCCTTGATATACTGTAGAGATGGAAATGACATACACGGAAACGTGTTTTTTTTACCCCCCTCTCTTGGTGACATTTCTTAATTTCTCTACCTTCCCTCCATCATATGTGTTTTTTTTTCTATTTATTCTCTTCCATATGTTTCCATATAATAGAAGTACAAAGGACAAAAGAGATATCTCTATATAGTCATACATTTTGTTGTGTGATGCTTTCATCCTGGTGAACATTTGGGCAAACAGATTTTATGAACAGGTTCCATTAACAGTAATGGGACAAGTTTCAAACGTAATACAAGCTGGTGAGCTTCCCAAGTGCAAAGGCTTCAATTACTGGCTCCAGGCATTTTTCTTTGCTCTGCAGTAACTAAACCCACTAATTTAAACAGGGAAATCTGCAGCCTTCCAGCTTGCTCCCAAGGTCTTTTCCTCCTTCTCAAGTGACAAGTGTCTGCACTGCAGATCCATGCCCAGGCTCACTGGGGATACAATGCTGTGGGAAACAGGGAGATGCTGAAAGTGCTGCCCAAGCAGCGTCGTTATTTTTTGTCTCTAATGACACTAGTTTGTTACTCCTGAGTTGTGTGCGCTCAAGTGCTCCAAGTAGAACTACCCAAGTCAACCAACATCAAACCAGGAGGTTTCATCTGTTTTAACATTAGCCATTTCCACGTTAAGAAACAGATTGCTGCTAATTAATAGTTTTCATCTTGTATTTCACGGGCAAGTTCTTTCAGGCTTACAGATCCCTGGCCAAAGAAGACACGGGCACCTATGGGTAAGGCCGTTCCCTTTAGCTGGTGGTAAACCTGTTCCTGAGGGATGTGAGGGACACTCTGAGCAGCTCCTCGGTGCATCACTCATGCTACACAACAAGCCAAAATGTAATGCCATGGTCTACTGAAACACGGAGGTTTGCAGAAGTTCTCTCCATCATATTGTCCAGCAGGAAAAGGAAGTTAATACAGATTTGAGCTAATAGAATATAAAAAGTCATCCCAATCCCAATTTGAAGTGCAGGATTAGTACGTAGTGCTTTGATTTGAGACCAAGCATCTGATTTTTGCCGGATTGTCCACGTTTGAAAGTGAAATGAAGGGAACTGAAGGCTGCACCCAGACCACTGAAGAGCCTGATGAATCCTCACAAACCTGGGCCTTAGTAAATGGTCTCACAGCACATTTCTTACCTAACTGTTGCCCCTAGCATGGAAGATCAACGAGGAGGACAAGGTTATCATTAGTTAGCATCTGTTTGCATGAAGGAAGGGAAGAGAGAACAAAATTGTGCTGGGTGAGAGCAAGCCAATCTATTTCAAATGAAGCAGATACTTCAAAGCGTCTTCTCTGTCAGGCGGCCATGGGAAATTCAGTGTGCTGCTCTTTGCCTCCTGAAATATGAGATTAGATTTGTCTTCCCTTGCCTGCTACAGACCTGACAGACTACAGAAAAGCAAGCCCTGATCAAAGGCATCTTTATTGCACTCAGCCGCATTCTTTGTAGCCCTGCTTGCTCCAAGTGAGACACGTTTTGGAGAGCTCGCTGTATTTTCTGTGTGGTCCAAAGCACCAAAGTGGAGAAGCATCCGGGGGGGTCTTGCCCATCACTGAAGGGTGTCAATAAAGATCTCCAGTTCCCAGCCCTCAAAATCCATCAAATGTGGCCACCATGGCCTAAATACTCCTAAATACATGGCCAAGGTGTCCAGAGCTATAATTGTGCTCTTCAGACACAATCCCTTTATCCCACCTCATTTCATCTTTGCTTTATCTAACAGGCAGTGATTTAGTGCGTGACATACATTTAATGAGCATCCACCTCCATTTGGACTCACCATTTCCAGTACTTTTGCTCTCAGTCCTATCGCACTGATGATAGTATCTCACAAGACTTTGCAATCAGGCTCTATTTTAAATACAGAGACTATTAGTAAACACTGTTGATAAATTAGCCAGACATTTACTCCTTTTCAGTTAATCAGGGCACGTAAATCTACCGAATTCTGCCATAGCCGGTACACTCTACCTCCACTATATATAAACATATAAACCTCCAGTGCTCCCCCATCTCCCACCCACTAGTTCTTAAAATAGGAAATATAAGAAATTGGAAGGAGTTGATCTTCCTTAATGGTTAAGACTTATCCAAGAGCCTTAAACACACTGTGGATGCAGTGAACAAGCCTGGCAGAACAGCACTAGGAACAAGCATCGTTGTGGGCACCCCACTCACAGTAGATGTATATGCCACCAATGGCAGAGAAATTAGTTTCGAAAAGCAAAAGTTTTGCTTAAGTCTGCTCAGTAAACTTCATAAATGCAAACTAAAACCAAATTTTGAGTGTTGGGCTCTATACTCTACTTAAAATGTTTTTAAATATACCAGTCTGATTTAAGCACAAGTTCTCCATTCCTACTTATGGCTGTTCTTGTACGATAGCCAGGACTGCCTTCAAACTAATCTCTCCTCATTTCCCTTCCCCTCCTGTATTTATCATTACTGCCCTTATTAATTTTTAAAAGTTGCATTTCTTTGCAAGGGCTAAATTGGAAGAATTTGAAATGCTGAACCATGGCAGATAATACAAATTTGGCAAATAATTCCCTTTCCCATCCATACTTGCCAAAACTCAGAATACACCCCTCTTTCTGACTTCTTGAGCCAATAGTAATTTATAAAAAGTGAAGTAGCAATTTATTCGCTAGCATTTTAAGAAGTATGAGCAATGGCACTTTGGGATGGATGTATCTTTTTAGCAGCAATTGCTAGACATCTCGCCTGGTCAAATACACTTTTTCTTCCTTCTGTGGAAGTCTCCTTGCTGGCCCTTGCTCTGCAGACTGAAGCAATGCAAATCCAGGAGAATCCTGCAACTTCCAAGCATTTTGTCACTTTTGAGCACCCTCCAGTGATGAAATCCTGATGCAGGGCTGTTCCTTAGCTGTTTGCTATTAGAAATCTCAGTTGCTGCTTTGAGCTGAGGGCTTGTCCCAGTTCTCTTCTTCTGTAAGAATATCATTGCACTCCTTGTAATGATGTTTTACAAGAAGTCTTACATCAAGCCCAACTTTCTTCTCCCTGATCTTCAAAGGTGGCAGTTTAATACAGGTATAACAGGCTGAATAACCTCAGCTCAGCAGTTCATACTGGAAAACTTTCAGTGCCCGATTTCACAAAGAATTCAACATCATCAGAAATGACCCAACGGCAGCCAAGAGTTGAACAAGAAAGCAATAAAAAATGCTGGTTTTGGCCATGGGGAAAAAATCTTTCCTCTTGGTGTCTTCTAATGCACAAGTATCCATCATGCAGAAACAGTACACAGAGTAATAATTTCCCAGTGGAAAGGATACTCATGCTGGAGCACAAATTTTTATGTCACACAAGGCGTTTTCTTGATCTCTGCATCGGAGAAAGCGTGGAGCAGGTCAGTAGAACCTGATGCACCTTTGCACAGAGAGGAGTAACATGCTGCGTCCTACAAATTACAGCCTTCCCGACTGTGTTGTGGGGTAGAAAGCTCCTGGTGCTGTTATTTTGCATTAACCAGTCACTAAATCTCTGGATATTCAAGCCCCAAACCTTCCTCCTTGAAATGGAGCCACAATCCAAACAAGTGGACAGGATAAGGAGACTTATACCCACCAGATATAGCCACCTACAGGCTTTCTTCAGGGAAAAAGTTCTCAAACTAAGAACTTAACATAAGACTGGACTCAAATTCTGCTTAACTCTTTGCAGGTTGAATTATCCCATAAAGACTTTAAAAGCATTCAAGCTGTAGGTGCACTGTGCAATCACAGATATAACTTGAGCTGCAGGATTTATTTGCCTTTGCTTATTTAATAATAAGAGAAAATCATATTTCAGTCTCCTTTTCTATTCAAACTTAAATATGTACATTATATGTATATATATATGTATGTATATAAATCTTTCAGGCAACGCAGATGGGGGAAAAAACTCCTTGGAGGGAAAATTCAGAAAGTTTTAATGCAGCAGCCAGAGACTTAGAACAAGAACACTCATGCAACCCGAAATGTGGAGACTGCTACAACACCTTTTGTAATCAATGTGGATGTACTTAGGTAAAATCTCATTTTCCAGGGAAATCTTAAATGCCTCATTTTCATAAGAAGCCCGAGGGAGCCTATACATACCAGAGATAACACAGAGATTATATCAGCTGTCAAAGACAATGTAATTGGATATAAATAAGAAGAGGGAAACAGAGACGCAATTTCAGCAAATATCACCTCCCCAGACAACGAACGGGGCTTGTCTAGTTCTTACAAGGTGCTGAGCATCTTTCCAGAGGGCTCTCATTGCAGCAGGGCTCAGAACCGCCTTGAGTGGTGTGTTTTAAAACACGGTTCTTGCCTGCAAGGTGGTAATGTGCTTTCTCCGGCCAGGCTTGAGGACTGCTATAAAACTGCTCTGCAGAAGAACACACTGTGCCGGTGGGTTATAAAGCGCTTTACAACACAGCTTTGTAAGCACATTTATAGCGCAGTTCATCGCGGTAGCTACTAGGCAGCGCGTGGTCAGGAAGGACCATGTGTTCCTACAGCTTTTGCTCACGAGGTTGCATTTCTCTCAAGGAGGACCAAGAGAGACCCATGCCATAACTGAAAGGATGTCGCCAAACGAGGTCTATGCAAAGATTACACAAATTGCATGAGAAATATAAATATTTCCCTGTTTTAAGAGCTCTAAATTGAGCTGTCATTAATTGAGCACAAGGGCAGATACTTGATCTATCATCAACATGGGCGTTCTCCATTATTTCCAGAGACATACAGATATTTTGGTCACTCTACTCCTTCATAGAGCCTAGGTGCTTAAAAAAAAAAGTTCTCCCTTTTTGCCTCTTCAGAACTGCTATAATTGCCTTTGAAACTTTTAGTATAACTTGAATTAAAGGCATGAAGGAGGAGGAAAGTTAAGAGCACTGTTTCAAACCCTGGGAAGCATATCTAGCAAATAGCAGAGCGGGAACACCAGCTGTGGAAGCGGTAGAAATCCCATTGCGAAGATCTCAAGAGTACATCAAAAATAAATACTAAGAAAAGCACTAAAGTTCTCCACAGAGGGGCTGGAATAAGACTTTTTTTGCTGTTGTTTCTGATTCTGAAAAGTTCAGTTCTTAAAAATCAGCAAAACTCCAAATTTCATTATCGACCTTCACCTCCACTCTTTGCCCACGCACAGCTGGGATTTCAATCGCTGTTTCCCACTTACCATGAGACTACTGGGGGCTCTGGTATAAATCTCTCATATTCTCCTTGCTGTAGCTGCTGCACATTGCACACCTCAGCTGGTATCCCCAGGCAGGCAGATGCCAACAGATGGAATTTCCTCCAGTCGAGGAAATTCATGTTCAATTCCACCTTCCTCTGAATACTTCTCTAGCACGGGCCAGTCCTGCATTCACCTCCACAACGTTTCACTCTGATCTTTTGAGGAACATGCAAGCTGGAACTTATCTTTTTCTCCTTTTTCCCGCTGGGTAGAAGTTAAAAGAGATCTTCTTTAGTTGATTCAAATACAACTTTTCCTCTTGACAAACCAGCTATTCATAATGGTTCTCAAGCCTTTGTGTTGAGATGTCAAGCTCTTCCCACCTTTCTCCAACCCCCAGAAGCTATTCAGTAGACTTAAGAAAGTACAAATTAAGTCAAAACACAAAGGATTAAGGTCTTCTCCTGGCCTCTCCCCAGAGGCAGAAGGCTGATAAGGAGATCCAGTCACAGTGGCAGCACATCACAGTATTCTCTGGCACATTTAGAAAGGAAGATAATAGAAAAGGTGAAGGCCAAGGTTGGGTGTTAATCAGGAACAAACTTTGAAATCATCAATAGACACTGCAGTTTGCAAAACAGAAGATGTTGCTAAGAGAACAGATTTATCTTTTAATTTTAGCCCTTGCAAGTACGTATCCAGAGACAAAGATGCACAGTCACAACAGCTTATAGCAACGGTCCCTAAACATTTCCGATCATAAATTCACTTCTGTGCTCTATAAACTCACTCTCATTGACACTCCCAGCCTCTTCCTCAGGCTAACGAGTACGTGACAGCACAACCCCATCACACTCAAAACTCATCCTTGCACCTACGGGGTCCTGCTCGGCGTATGAGAGTTTTTCTTAGCTTGACCTCATCTCATCTTGGGGTTGAAGAGCAAACATGCAACTAAAATCAAATTACTCAGAAATGGATGGAAGGTCCCAACTCAGAGAAACCATCAGCAGAAATTGTGTGTGCGTGTGGGAGGGGAGCAGAAGCAGTAATTTGTGCTGAGTTTCCTTTTCTTTGGAGTTTTTAGTGGATGTTGTCTTCCCGCAATCTCATCCTTGACATTCAAGTTAGTCCAATCTTAGGACAGTACAGGCCATTTGAAAACAAACACATGAGTCATTTGTTGGGTAATGGTAAAACAATTAAAACAAGTCCAACCAGAGACATGATTATACAATTGCCTCTGCCTTCCCTGTAGCCATTTAATAACTGTGTCGGATTTCAAAAGAAAACGGTCCATTCCAAATGCAAATTTTACACACATGAAAACACCCAAATTTGAAAGCAATTAGCTGACTTGTCGTTTAGATGCAATAAAATCAGAAGACAACAACTTAATTTAAATATTTTTAAAATTCAATTTTCCAAAGTATGAGGGAGGCCAAGGGCTCAGCAAGTCCTGAAATGCCCTTTCCCCACCAAAGCAAGAGACTTCTAATGATATTGATGAAGAAGACACGGAAGAGACATGAACCTTCCTCTTTTGAGGGGCAGTTGAGGGCTAGGAAGAAGTTCTGCCAATTGGCAGCTATTTCCAGAGATGCCTTCTCTCATGTACGTTCATCTACGCCTAAACTTCTGGGAAGTCTGATTCTGGAAAAGCAGGTTGGGATGGAGCAGGATAGGAGCTGGTGAAACACGTGCTACATCCACAAGCAAGCAGGACTGCTAATGAGAAGCTAGAGGAGACAAAAAACAATTTTTATGCAAGTTTATTGTCTATTACTTTTGAGTTTTGTACAAACAGAGAATCCTGCAGTGGGGCTTGTTTCTTCACAGAGAACTGAGAGACTCCAAAGTGATAAATCAGGAAGACTCCATAAAAACTAAAATTAAAACAAAGCCACACTAAATCTTCAAAGTAGGATGGCTACATAAACAACTCGATGCACAGTTTCTATCATTGTTAACAGATAACAGAATTATCTATTTTCTCGAGTTATGAAGTGCTTTCTGCATTAAAGTCTACTGCCATCATAAAACATGTGTGAAAATTAACAGGCAATTCTCTTCTGCCTTGTTTATTAATTTCTACATGAACTTTTTTCTATTTTTCTTTGGCCATGCAGCTTTCAAAACATCCTCTCTCCTGCAATATTTAATTTTCTGAGGGAACCAATTTTTGATCAAGTTTCCCAAATCAGGAAGCATCTGACCTCCAGGAAAGCACTTCCCCTTGTGGGTTACTAGACACAGAATGAAAAATTAATACCATTTTTTATTTATAAACCAAAATTGGCCAAAGAGCTGATAAGAAGTGGTAATGGCAGTAGGTGGATACTAACTGCAGCTGTCAGGAGAATGTAGGTCCTGGATTTATTCGAAATGAAATGGTTTCACGTGTGCCTTCAGAGTGGGTAACAGCAATACCATGAAGAGGAACAAGTTCAGAGTGAGCAGAATTACAAGTATTTACATGACAGAGAGGGAAAAAACTCAAATACAGGTGTTCAAGAGGAGGGGAAAGTCTTGAAAGCAGCAACCGGAGAGCCCTGGTGTAGGGCTCAGGACAGACCAACTCAGGCAGAGGCTCACAAGTGATGAAGGCAGCAGGGTGCTTTGGCCAATTCCAGAATATTTGCATTAGCATGGGCCAGGCATGCTAGTTTCTCCTGTACGGTATGTAGGATTTCACATGAAAATCAGTTGAAATACTTTGACAAGTCTCAGTGCTGGAGAGGTTGGATGAGGGTTCAGAGCAAGGTCAACACGAAGCATTCAAGAGCTGCAGTGCCCGATATAGGATGGAAGCCACTGGCCAGATAATAATTAGATGACTACTAAAAAAACAAAAAAAGAAAAAAAGGAAAAAAGGGAAAAGTAAAATAAAAGAAAAAGAGTTGAGCAACAGCTTTGTTTGAGGAGGTCCTCCAGAAGCCAGAAGTCCTCCCATCTACTCAATTCTTTCGCTGAACGTTGCAGTACTGGCAACAGGAGGGATTAAAAGGACCACCAATTTTTTTTCTCTCAGGTCTACTCCAGGAAACATTTATAAACAGCAGTAAATTGCTGCCTGTACATGTCCTAATTAAGGTTTCTGTATAAAGGCTTTCACAGTCCTGACTCTGATCTCTCCATCTCTCCTGAAAACACACAAGTGCTATATAAAGCTGTTCATAAAGTGCAGGCTGAAAGCCTTTACCTCACTTGCCCAGCAAGAGCAATGATGAGATGATGCTTCATGATTTAAATTGGTTTTCGCTCTTCAATCCCTTGCCTCGATTCAAATATTCAAACCTCTGTTATATTGCTCTAATTTCCGTCCTACTTTGAACTGACATCAGATATGCCAGATAAAACTTTTTGTACTAAATTACATCGGTGAAAACCTTTAAGAAAAAGGAGAAAGACACCAGCTTTCTAATGTTTATATCTATAAAGTACTTCTCATGTACTTGATACTATGCTTCTAAAAAATTAGAATATATGAAGAGCAATAACAACGAAATAATTTCCTTATTAGGCTTAAATTCAACTTTTTAAACACATTATCACCGTGATGAGCCTCTATTTATCTTTGCCGGTGGTGGTACTTTATAATGATTACATGAAGCAGTCTATTTTTGGAAGGATATATCTTTGATCTCTTTTCATATACATAGAAATGATTTGCAACTGACAGATCTATTACACTTGCACATGATATTCGTCATCTGCAAATAAACCACTATATAAACAACTTAGGGAATCATTTTGTTTCCTTTAGAAAAGTGCATTCCTGCTTCCCTCAGCACATATAAATTGAATCCATACTGTGAAAAATCAAAGAGGGTATTGATTCCTCGAGCAAGCATGTAGAATTCATCACACCGTAATTTTGTTATTTGGATTAAAAGAGGAAAAAAAAATCAACTGCCACAGAAATGCATCTATTTATAAAGTCTGCTTGTAAAAAGACCAAGTATTAGTCAGACTGGTTTAGTTTGTGCAAAGTTTCCAGAAAGAAGAGCAAGTGAGAAAGATGGAGAAGGTTTTCTGGCTGGCCTGAAGGAATGAGGGTGCCACGACGCTCCTGAAGGAAGCGCAGAGTGGAGCTAGTTCTGCTGGAACCTGCTTTGTGTCCACCTCCCCACCATGTTCTGCCTTCCTTCTCCAAGAATCCATGTCTACAGAATTGACCGGGATACTTCCAGAGGAGAAAAAGAGGGCAAGACAACTGGCGAAAGGGGATGCTAATCTCAATTTTATGATTATCAAAGATAATCTTTGATAACCTCCTAATGCTTCCTAAGAGAACCCTTGCTCTCCTTCAGTGAACATACTGCTCCAAGAATGACTGAGCAAGAACCGATCCATAACTAAGTTGACCCTACAGCTTTCTCACAGCTTCAAACCTATCAAGAAAAGCCTCAGAAATGCCACACACTTCTGATTTCACCCACACCAAACAAGTCCTCGGATATAATCAACATTTCATGGTCAAGCACCATGTAAATTGTGGAGAACTGGGACAGCCTTGACTCATGTTACTTGGTCTTGGATCCCAGCGTTCTGGAAGCAGTTTGCTATGGACAAGCTGGGACCTAATGGGCCACCCTAGAGAGACAGAACAATAGTGGGAGGACTTAAATCTATGCACAAAACCCCACAGCCAAGTACATGTCTCCAACACAAGATCTATACTCAAGAGATCACTTCTGCCCCCACTCGGGTACGCTCTCTCCATCGGTGTGTAACTCTACCTACTCAACGGACATACTAGATTTAATAGTGTTCGTTATTAATGTTATGAAACTGCATTAATATCCTCAGGCAAAAGTCTCCGCACAAACGAAAAGGAATATTGTTTCTACTTATATTTCAAATAAATACAGCAAATGTAGATTCCCTTATTATTGCTTCAACTAGAAATAGAAAAGTTTTTCTGTAAAACAAGGACATAGGAGGAGGCTGAGGTGTTTCAGACCATCATGAACAAGATTCCGGTGGTTCCAAAAGCTTTAATGTCATAGGAGCAGCACAAAATGGCCATAAAACCACTTAAGCTGCCGGATCCCAAATGGCATATATAAACCTCAAAACTTCCAGGAATTATACTGATCCTTACATAAAAACACTCCATATATTTAAATTCCCAGCAAAATTAGAAAGTTTCATCATTGTCACTAAGTGGGACTCTTCATATGTAGGGCCAGTGCTCAGGTAATATTTTAGAAGCCAGAAAATCCACCTGACTGACAACTTCATAAATGGCTCGTAACTTGCTGGGCAATAAATGCATTTCTAGGATTGCTAACAACAGCTAAGTAATGCAGTGAATCCATTAAAATGACGTATCCGAAGATGCTGCAAGCCTGTTTGGAGCAGTTTGCTGCTCTGATTTTGGATGCTCCAGCACGGATGACGCGCTTGGGAAAACGTATGTGCGGAGACAGCACAGCACTGCCTGGGCAGCAGGGACACCGGGAGATGCTGCTCTTTTCAAAAGAAAGGTGCTGAAAGGGGAGAAATCAATTAAAATAAATTCAAAAAAGAGCAGAGAAAGGTAGAGGGGAAGGGTGTTCCTGCAGCTACCTCTTAAGCTCACAGTTCTGTATTGTTCTTCATTTCTTTGTTCTACTCAAAGCTGCTAAGCTCAGAGCTGGCTTGAATATGTATAAATATACAAAAGCTATCGCTGCTTTGGTGGTGTCTCTTGGTAGAATATTGCTTTTTAGAGCACGGCTTGGGCACATGCAGCTGCTCTGTGTGGTCCCCATCTGTCCCCGCAGCTTTTGAGCTTTGTCTATTCTCACTCCTCATCATCAGGTCCCCCAAACTGCCCCGGAATATCCTGGAAACACAAAAGTCGAGCCACCCCCGGGCATGCAGGTAGGGATGGTGAGTGGCCCAGCCTAATCCTGTTATCACTTGGGTTTTCATTCTTATTAAGAGCAGCTCAATAGCAATATAGAAACACGGACACACTCCTCCCAGTGCACTGGTTGGGGTGCGAGGCAAAGAACATAAGTTCCTTAAACCAAGACATCTGTGAAGACGTCTGCAGTCACAAAACCCAAGATGATGCAAATGCAAAAGATTTTTTCATACTCTAACAGATTTCTCATTTTAACATTTTAATTATCTAGCAGATTTAGAAGCAAAGTTCTGCTCTGTTAAGACCTGTACTTTTTTTTTTTTTTTTTCCTACTGAAATGGTTGTTTCTAACCAGGTCTAACTAGCATTGCTGGGAAAAAAATCAGCATAAAATGGAACTATTTTGCCTACATGCACAAAATTGGTAAACACATTAAGGAAGAAGCACCACAAGGGACAGATGTTAACAATTAGCGGGTGACAAGACAAGTCCATAGAGCAGATATTCTTATTTTACATGGCATACTTTGTTGTAACTTTTCACCTTTAATTTCCCATTGTATTTTGAGTTGCAAAGGGCGTCTCAGTGATGACTGTGATCCCACATCCTCCTTTTGGCTTCCCTCTCAAGCACCAGCTTCCCCATGGCAGCAGATCCACACAACCGGATACACAAACAGCAACATTTGGACACGTCTGCAGGATGAGATGACTTTAAACCCATAAATTTCTTTGAAAATGAGATTCCCTATTCAAAGGCTAATTCATAAACACCTTAAGGAATAATAATTCAACATCACGCAGGGGGAATTAAGCAGCTCAGCTCTACCCTTGTGTCTTTGTTTGTGGCAATCTGGTGGTGCAGAGAGATGAAATGTCTTGCTAAGCTAACACAAGCACTTTTCTGAGATTAAAAACAGCACACGGGTTTAAGTAAGTGGGCTAATATTTATGTTAGTCCACGCAGCTGCTCTGAGGACACAGAGAAACGTAACTCAAGCATTGGTGAAAATGGCAATTAGAAACTGAATTAAAATCAAATTAATCTTTGCTCTATCCCACTGTAATGCTTAAATTGTAATGATGAAATCCCTAAGAGGAAGGGTTTAAATAAGGAATAAATTGCACCTGTAGCAGATCAAAGTGGGTGGAAGCTGCAGGAGAAACGGCACACCTGAACCATGCGGGTGCTCTGCTGGAGATCGGAGCTGATTATTTGCACCAGAGTCATTTGGACCCATTCACTGCTCAAAAATGAGCAGTTTTACAACAAACTTGGCCAATTCTGATTGAAGAAGGCTCCATTTTGGGAAAAAGGCCATTTTCATAAGCAAGTATTAACATACAACGGATGGCATGGATGTAAGGGCTATTTGGAGACTACTGTGTGCATTAAAGTTCTTTGGCCAGACGTTTCTTTGCAGACCTCCTAGCAACAGAACTTCCATCTAAATCTCAGGAAGCCGCACACTTTCCGACAGACCCACAGAAGGTTGTGAGCAACCTTGGGCGCAATATTCCCCTTCTGGCCTGCATTTTGCCTTCTGAATTTCTGGCCTTGCAAGCAGTGGTGGAGAGACCCCAGACTGTGGTGAGTTAGACATGGCCAGGAGCAGCCAAGGTGAGGAAGCCTTTGGGAAGAGGGAACGTGGAGCTGGATTGGGAGTTGAGACACTAACTCCAAATAACTGAATCTCCCACGTGTTTCAAAGTGTTAGACAACCCATTCCTCCAAACCATGAGTATATGTGCTCTTTGCAACTAGAAAAGGGAAGAGCAGTAGAAACATCGCTGGGGGACGGTAATATCTTCCTTCGTTTGCCAAAGGAGCAGTAAAAAATAAAAAGCCAAGTCAATCTGCTGCAATCTGGTAGAGATGTTGTCTTGAGTTCAGAATAAAAGATAATGGAAATGCTGCAGAAATAGTGCTAGGAAACTTTAACTCGGATTCCTTCTCGCATCTTTAGCAGACTGCAACATATCCTGAACCTGAAGCCATGAATTCAGCATGGAGGGAAGATCTGGCAGCATCTAGTACTGGGAAAACACAGGATTAATGTTGGATACAGTTATATTGTAGCAATGAACATGCCAAATTGCTGCATTGGGGGTTATTTGTTAATTTTTCCTTTTTTCCCCCCTTGAAGTTAACTAAATCCTTGCAGCTTCTCAGAATCTGTGTCTCAAATAAGCAGATTTTGGGAACACCTCAGCTAAAACCACAGCCTGCCGTTTACCCACTAACATAAGCAATTTCCCCAGGATCAAAGCACACATTTCAAATTCATTGAACAGGAATTTATCAGCAATTATTCTTCATTCACCAACACGTTGTCAGGATCCATTAAGGTCTAAACCATGCCCAGGATGTGTAAAAGTCTGTAAGTGCAAAAGGCTGCAACCACCATGGGGTGGTTCCTTCTAAATCTTAAATTGAATACAAGGAAATGTATTAGTGATGTAGGGAGCATCCAGGATACTCAAAGTCTGAAGCTTTGAGGAAAACTCACCAGTTTCTTCAAGGAAAAACCACCAGCAGTGATTTCAAGCATTGTCAGCAAAAAGTCAAGATACAAATACAGATCAAACAGCTTCTCCTTGCAGTATTTGTCCAGCTGAGTTTTCCCTACTCCCTACACACCCATTTACTTTCATTAGAGACAGTTTAGTTCTTATGTTCTAGTTCAGATAATTTGCGTGCTGTTTCTGGATATTAATGGGCATATTCTAAGCTTTTTTCGCCATGGATTTGCTGTCTGCTTTTATTATGGTGCTTTTTTTTGCCATATATTCATTATGACATGGATCATAATTTTTTCAGGGGTGAATTTACTGCTGTGTAGTTCACAGAGGTCCTTTTGCATCCTCTGTCACCAGCAAACTGCGACGTTCCCAACTCAAGAAATGCAAAACTCCCCACCAACTTCTGCAATAAGATATTGGATTTATGTTACTTTATGCCTTTTAATCACAACACCCAGGACAAACCTATTAATCTGCTGAATGCCGCCTAAGCCCACAACGCAGCCGTATTTCATCTTACAGTGAAATCTTCTAACACGGTAACATTTACTAAGCTAAAGGAATTTATCCATTTCTGGCCACTTACCTTGTAGTCACCTATTGCCACATCCAACAGGTCTCTCTCCACTAATGCATCACCTATACTTTATTTATTTATATATTTATGTAGCTTAAAAACAACTTTTAGTGAAGCTCTGTTTAGCTAATTCACCACTGGGAAAAGAAAGCAATCAGGAATGGCGTGTTCTTGACTGCTGCATCCCTTCAGGGAGCAGGTTAATAAGAACACGGAATTAAATGGAACAAAGAAATGAAAATCCATCTGCTGTTGAAAAAAAAAAAATCAAGCCTCCTAGCCTCGAATCCCCAGAAAGAAACTGTAAAATTTTCCGTTTGCAGTATTAACATCCCAGGTGGTGGGAAAAGCGACGCACACGGACTGAAATGGGGATGTATCATGGATATCACGGAGGTATTTACCTTGTCAGCTTTCCGGGGAGAAGGAGTTGGGATTTCACTTGCGGAACAGCAACGTGGATGGCAGGTTTCAACCACTAATGCATCTCCAAGGGGAACCCGACACTTGGGACATTAAATCAAGCTGGACGTTAGCTGAGTTTTGATTGCTTACAGAAAAACATCCCAAATAACACTGATTTAATATACTCCTAATATCAGCTACAATTGTTAGGACGGTCAAACTTAGCTTATTGGCAAACAATTGTCTGCAAAATTGTTCAGATTTATTCAGTACTGTGTACACCACAGTATTCTGCCCCAAAATGTTCAGCCCTGATCTCATTTTGCTGAAGATGAAATCAAGGCAGAGTTCAATTGCTAAGGCAGAAAAGAGAGAAGGTCCCCAAGTACCTTCCACTGCTGGACAACAGGCCTCTACAGTGAAAGAGCTCAGTAAAGTGCTGCTTATTTTCTTATTTGTTTTGGTTTTACTTTTTCTCACTTAAAATTGAATTATTTCCTCTGTGACAACCAAAAGGACCTAAAACACCAACAATACCAAGTCCTGCCTCTTTCAGACAGACACATAAAAAGTAAATTCTCCCTCCACTTGCAACTGCTCAACTTCAGAAAGTCTTTTAGACACAGTTTATATGCAAGACTCTCTATAAAGTAGCACTTTTATTAAAATTAATGCTGTAGAACGTCCCACTCATTTCAGTTTAAATACCCAGCAATCCTGAAGCCTCCATAAAAGTCCTCTAGCTTAAGTAAGGACCCAGTTATTATTTCAGCTTGACTTCAATTAGCACTTTGCCCAAAATTTAGAAGTAAAAAGAAGCAGAGGAGGTTGCATTCTTCTCCAAAACTGGTGTTTCAAATGTCTTCTCCTGAATCAGCTAAAATATTTCTTTGGGCCAGATAAGTACTATAAACACATTTATAGAGAAGTTCCAGGGACACGATGGGTTGTCCATAATGTAAAAGCCCTTTCAATTCATGAAGCTGATTCATATCTACATAGAACAGAAGTGAAATTAATTTGATGGCCTCAGCCTAGACCTAATGGTCCTAATTAACATTCCAACCCTCTTTCAGAAACACTACTGGAGTAATTTCTTAAATGAGAACCAAAAACTAAATAACACTGTGAAGTCCTAGGTGACCAAGTGCAAAGCGGACAATCTTCTTGGTGCAGGATTAGGTCTTCTCTGCTGGAGGAAGCAGGAAGGCATATTAAGGAGGAGCAAGGTTTGCAGAGGGAATTAATGAAAGAGATGACCTCTTCTTATAAACTTTAGCTCTTTTATATCTTTCGATATGGCTATGATGAGGTTGCTACTGTTAATAAACAGTTCTATTTTATGTGAGTAAATGCAGTCAAATATGCAGAACTTTCATCAAATCTGGCTATGGAATTTAGGAATTGGCAACTAATTGTAAGTGTTGCCTTTAAAAATGCTTTTGCAAATAATCTTGCATGTCGGACCGTCTTCATGTCACTGCCTCCTGATAGAAAGTCATGGGAAGTTGAAATGAGTTGGGACAGTCATCGTGTCGTGCTGTTGGACTGTTTGCTCCAAGCTTTCACCTTCTACTTCCAGGAACAAAATCAAACTAGAGAAATTCCATTTTTTGCTTTATCTTAGTGTTTTGAGAGATCCTTCATTTACCAGAACTAAGTAATGCATGATTGGAAACCGAGCTGAAGTATTGTAAATATTGCCCAACAGGAGCTTCAAGCTACACCCAAAGTTACAGGCAGTAGTATAATACCTCACCTTCTACTGAGGGGGCTACAGAAACACCACAGAAAACCCAGTACAAGACATACTTGCTGCTCAGGCATTATTTCTTTAGTTATTTCTTAGAAACACGGCCTTTCTGCCCAAGATTTGGTTGCCTTCCATATCTACCTTCTATCCAAGCTCCAGTGTTAGCGAGTTCCCCATGGTTAACACCAGGACATTTTCATCTCCTTGGTCCAACACACAGTTTGATGCAGTGTGCTGGTTAGTATGTGGTTTTCTAATACAATCATGATTGAAAAAGGCTAAAAATGAAGAACGTGTTTTTTTTTCTCTTGCCAGACCCAGCACTAGGACAGTCAGCATGCTGCAGCCCACGTCGTCTGCAAAAATATGTTAGTATGCAGGTAACTCAATGCAGACTGAGCACTGAGGTATGAAAATAATCCAGTTCACCAATATTGTTAGCTTATTTACGGATAAACAACAATACACTGTTACAGAGGGCCCCACACTGGTCAATTGAGTGAAATGTTAGAGAGGGCATCTCCTTCCCTCCACCTTCTTGTTTACAAGATGATGCTAATGTCACTCGCCTCCTTACAGAGTCCTTTGAGCACTAGAGATGAAGAAGAGTTTCACAGCTTCGTGTTATGATGTTCTGCATGACTTGCCCAAATTTTAATCAAAGGAAAATATTAAATTGGGAAGATCATTTCCCCTGTTATAGGCTAAGGGAAATCGTGGTCTAAGGGAGAAAGATGTAATGAAAATGAAATTTCTTAGAAGTAAAAAAAAAAAAAAAGAAAGAAAGAAACAAATCCAAACAAATTCTGTGTTAATAACCCTTCTCTTCACGGGATGGCACTGGATCACATGTCTGATTCCCCTTCTAGTTCAGGGAACATTTGAAAAGAAATAGAAGAAATTTTACTTGTGTAACTTTGATATCAGCCAACGCGCTGAACAGATTGAGTGACGGCTCCTCAGTGCCTGAGCAAACAGTGGGATGATCTTGTCCCATACTCTGAGTCTCATGTAACCACTTGGCAAATGCATAGGAAAAGACCCCCCTTTCCATCTTCTCCTACAGAACCAGAGATTATTCCATCCTTTAAAAATATTTCATTTCCTGCCTCCCTGTTCCTTGCAGGAGACATTAAAACCCAGCAGAAAGACCATAACATTCTTTGCTATTGCAAAGCAAGCAGTAGGGAGCTTCCTAGTTTATAAGGCTCAACAGCAACAAATCTATTTTAGTACAGCAGACCAAGACACGCTCTTACTGAAGTGACACTCTCCCAGTGCAATGTCGTTTTCAGCTCCGTTGTCTATTATTTTAAGTTTCACTGAATCGAACTACATTATTTAGGGCATCTGGCTACAAAAAGCATGGTAACAAGCTAGTCCCTGGAGTATCAACAAGGGCCTTTTCATGGGCTCTTTCTACCGAAGAGTGCAGGACTACGTGTGAAGGCAGCATGAGCATTTATTGTGTTACAGAGCCTTGCTGTGATACCGATATCGCAGCTGCTTTAAAGTCTCAGCAAGTCTTTGTCTGAGAAAACAAGTAAACAGCTCCTTTTATTTCACTTTTATTGGAAAAATTGATGTTTCTACCTAGAACACAGCCATAAATTTGATCATCATTCTGACAGAAACAAACAAAAATCTCTCTATAGAAAAGTCTGAGTGCACATAAAATAATGTAGCGGATAAATCTAAACCCATCATAACTGCAGAGCAAATTATGATGGAAATTAAGAATCTGTAGATCTAAGTCTATACATTCAAATAGGAACATCATTGCACCCTGGCTCAAAGTCAACTCCAAATACAAAGTGAAAGCCGTTCTCACATGTCAAACACCTCAAACAAACACAGACTTCGGCCAGTTTGTACTGGCCAAGAAAATTAGTGGAAGAAAATTACCCTGAAGACCTGAGGTCAACATTGGAATTTCCTACAGAGTGATCTCTGTGATAGTCTTAGAACACACGACATATGGAAAACGGTATTTCAAATACCACTGACTAGTAGAGTAGTAAATATATCCCTGAGTAAGTTGTATTGGCCAACAGCAACATTCCCATTGTATAGTATATTTTTAAACATTAAATACATACATAGACACCTGCAAATATGGATATATTCATATGCGTGTGACATTGCTACAGGTTCTCGCCTGCAAATGTGAAACAGAAGCTCTGTTTCTCAAAGCACAATCACTTTAATTCATATTAAAAACTCTCACATACACAGACGTCTACCAAAAAGAATCTATGAGCTTTTTATATCCGAAAGGCACATCTCTGCTTTTGATGGGTAGTCCACTTGCAACAAAAGAAAATTGTGAATTAAATTCCCACCACTTCCTCTTAAATATTTAACATCCAATTTTATTCATCCCAATCTCTGAATTCTTTTCAGTCACTAGCACAAATTCTGTAATAGCAAAGTTTTAAGCAAAGCAGCTCTAAGTTAATATGGAAAAAATCAATGAGCTGCCCAGAACTGTCAACCGCAATTTCTTCATTTCCTTCCATGCAAGTGAGAAAAGGCCGAAGTGCAGTTGTCACTGGCCTGCCCACCTCAGCAGCTACAAAATTAATCAAAATGATAAGAATCAGATAATTATTCCACATATCCTATATGGCGTTAAATGTATTTCATTAATTCCTGGCTTTATTTGGGCACTGCTTTTCTGGGAATGAGGCCGGTGGTACTGATCCTTTGTTTCAGTATATTTAGCAACATAAAGACCAGGTGTTGATCCAATTTGATTTTCATGGTGTAAGTTCAAGACAATTCTGCATTAAACTGTTTTGACTGTTTTAATTCCTCTCTCCTGGTCTGCTTTAACCCCCTTGGGAAAACTGTTCCTTTGGCATCAAGCTTGCACTGAAGTCAAGTGTGAACTGCAGCATGGTTATTTGCAATCAAAGCCGCACAATGCGATCAATCAGGTGCAGGAGAGCAGAGCAGGAAGGTTCATCACTATGAAAAGTCATTACCTAGTTATGCTGCTACAATCATTTCATTCCTTAGTAATACACAAGAACACACAGTTCACCATTAACTTAAAATTCTTCATCTCATGAGGTCTGCAGACTTGGCAGGCTCTCTGTTACATGTAAGGGATGCAAGGAAGTAGGATTATTATTATTTATTATCTAAATTCATGGAGAGCAATCACACTCCTGAGGAGACTCGACACCAGATCAATCACTTTTACACTCAACAGATCCCACTGCCGCATCTACAAGTCACGGCATCCAACATCCAACACGTCTACCCACATTAGGGGTAGTTTGGAGAGCAAACAGGTCTTCTCAGCCCTTGCTGGGATGACCTACAGGACTTAGGCCACTGGATTTCCCGTGTTTAATCTGTGTTTGCACTGGAATGAATTTCAGAGAAACGTGGGCTACTGAGTGATGGCAAATCCAGCTCCATTCCTGCAACACTGAATTACGTCCCCTGCTCAGAAACGCTGCCTTATTTAAGCCTGTATGTTTCCAGCTTCACTCTCCAGCTATTTGCTCTTTCTTTGCACAGCCGAAAACCCTTCCATTACTTTTTTTTAGTTCCTCAAATAAGTACACAGATTGTGATCAGCATCTCATAACCTCGTCTTCTTATATTAAATGCATTGAGCTCCCAAGTCTTTCTTTATAATGCATTTTTCTAGTCATTTGAGCATTTCTGAATTTAATCTGATTTTTCCAAACTGTGGCGATCTTTCTTTGTAACAGCAGCGCTGTTGTTACCATGATGGTCTAGAGATATAAGTACATATAAGCCTGTTCATACGTCTGGAACATGACATTACAAAACATTTGAGTCTCTTTATTGTAAAAGGATTGCTTTACAAAAAAGAATACATAAAAATAATTGTCATCCCGAAATGTGTAAAGGACGTATATAATATGTAATTTCTATTATCATATTCAGATTTATCAGGATTTCCATACTGCTATTATGAGAGCTAGAAAATGACTGAATTTAATGCACTGTAGATGATGAGTGCTGCCTTTGAACAAGGAAATTTTGCTACTTAATGTTTTCCCAAAGGCTTCTTTGTAATGAACCTGGGCCAGCTCAGAGAAGAGATATGAGAGACCATGACAATTTTATTATTGCTGCCATCTAAACAATTAGAAGAACTAAAGTAAAATCGAGCCAATTGTAAAATGTAATTATCTCTGAGAGGAGTAAACCAGCACTAATTCCACTAACCCTCTAAAGGGGTTTCGCAGACATTCTCTAAATAGACAAGTAAGAGGGAAAACTGGAATATTAAAATCAAGAGGCCAACGTCACAAATCAACCCCACAAAGAAGGAAAAATTTCTTTAGGGAAATGTTAACAATCTTCAAATCACAAACCTTATTAGTTCTGTTCTCGTTTTTGGATTAATGCCACATAGCATCATCCTAGCGCTCAACTTCGCTTCTCCAAGAGATACGTTGAGCTTAATTGAGGCATTTCATCTTTCCTGATATTACTGCAAACAGAGCTGCAAAACTCACTGGTCTCATTTTTGTGACGTGCGGACTCAGAGCAATTGTGCACCCAGGTACTGTACACAATAACGTAAGGGATACCCATGGATAACCTCAGCCTAAACACATATACTGCACAGGAAACCTTAATGCAAAGAAACACAAATTTTCTCAATCTACCATTATTAAATCTTGTTTTGGACTAGCATGGGATAGATGATTACTAGGTATCATGAAAGGGATGTATCTGTCATAAATACATGCTGTGCTATTTGTATTCTCACAGCCTATAAAACCTGCATCTTTCCTTAATATGAATTTCTTCTAAATCGGAGACATTTCTGATAGATATTTCTCCTGTCTTGATGGTAGTTTCAAGTGATTTCCTGCATAATTTCATGGCACAGGGATACAACAGCAGAGTAGAAATCAATCTGAATATTACTAAGCTTATGCTTTGCAGAAGTCACCTACATCAATTAATTCTAGTCATCAGTGTCATAAGTACCTCAAAGTTCACCAATATCAGAAAAATGCTGAAGATGATCAACAAGCCAAGCAAAATATTTCTGCTTTATTGAATTAGTAATGCAGTTGCTGCTAGATTTGAAGAGAAGCATTTGGCTGCTGTGAAATGAAAGAGGCAATTGGAAACCAATTAGCTAAGCCGTGGCATAAATGGAAATATTTCCAGCCTCAGATCTGCAATCTGCTACCAGAACCGCATCAGTGTTCTTATTTTAACCTAAACACTGAAAGAAATCGGCTTCGTCTGCTGAACAGCTACAAATGTTGCCTAGTTTGGGAGAATTTGAGCATTTTGACATTTATTATCAATGGCAACAACAAAACTAGCATCAAGATTCTTGTTTATCTGTGATCCTAAATGCATGTTTTGGCAGACTTTTTTTTTTTAATTTTGTTTATCTAGAGATAGGTGATTCAGACCAGGAGGTTGAGCCCAGGTCTGCTGGATACCACTAAATCCTATTCAGATCGAACAGGTTAATTTAATGCATCTAACACAATAAATATAGAACATTATAGAGAATTATAGGACACAGAAAGTCTTTCCATTTTCAAGCTGTGCAGCAAAGTTTTGGAAAGGAGATGGAGGCAGTCAGCAAAGTTGCATCAAGTCCAGCCTCATTAAGGAATATAACGGGCACAGGATGGTTTTGAAGTTAAGGAGATCTGTTAACACGTCAGTAGTGGCAATTTGTCCTGCTTGCTCTCACTTAAGAAACAAGCTTTCCTGAAGGAAAAAAGACAGAAATATTTAACACCATGAGAAAGAAAACCCATGTTGTATATGAGTTTAGCTGCATCCTGCGCAGCAGCCTGTATTTCAAGTATAGCAGTTAAAAGCTCTTATATCTATACCTTCATACATCCATGTCTAAAATATATATGACGGGATGGCTGACAATTCATGCTGTGAAATCCCCTAAGTTCCCAGAGATAACTGGAAACTTGGGGACAGAAAATCTTTACCTGAAAGAACTGCCTGGGCATCACTCAGGGTTGTTAAGAAGAGAGTTAACAAGATATTAATTATCTACTGGGTGAATTTTATTCTGTGATCACATTCTTTCCACAGACATCTAGGGTTGTAGGGTGGCAGATTATACAGAGCACATGTGGTACCCTTAAAAGATTCGCACGTGGCCAAGGCCAAGACAGAAATATTCCATTGCTATTGTGCCCATAAAAATGCTTTAATGAATTCTGACATCAAACCATCACATAAGAAGTGCAATAATAGTATGGAAACTCAACATCCATCACTTGGTTGCCTGCAATCTTTTCCATGGTGTGTTCTCCTTTGTGTTTCCCTCATTTTGTGCTGGATGGTTGAGCTCCCCTCTAACATCCATCAACATCTATCGGCATCTGGTTTTCAACCAAGCCTTTTTCAGGCTGTTGCTTGTATTGCCAATGCTTCTTGGAGGAGCGCTGCTGCTCTGCTCCTCAACACGCTTCCTTGGTGTGATGCCCACAAATCCCTCATGACCACGATGATGTTCATGTGTTAGAGCTCACTGGCTACTGTGGGGAACTGGAGTATTAATACAAACTTTTAGGTTTCTCCTCATTCCTACAGTTCTCTTTCTTTTCATCTAACATATGACTTAATATCATTACAGAAACTATTTCTATACATTAAGATATATATCCAGAAATACAATCTAGCTTGAAGATACAGATTTTTATAATCAGATAGGAATACATTTATACCTATGCCCAAAGGCTGGCTTTTCAAAATCCTCACCAGGATCCACAGACACGGTCAGAAAAAGCAGTGCTATTCTGGGTTGCTGGAAGGAGACGGTTATTTGCAACGAGCAGTTTCTCTACAATCGGTAGAAGCCACAGGGGCTGTTGACCACACGAACCGTTAAAGGAGAGCAATTTTAAGCACAGTAAAACACGGACACCTGCCAACTCCTGAGAGAGAAGAAGAAAAAGGTCTCAGGAATAAAGGATTGAAAATCTCCACTAAAGTCACCCACTTCTCACCCAACTAATGCTAGACCCTAGAGCAAGAACATGGGGAATTGCTCAGAGCGGGAGCCTCAGCACTGGAGATGCGCAGCTCATTTGGATGCTGCCAACCAAACTGTGCAAATTTAACGGAAGCTTCTCAAAAACAGAAATTATTCTGAAGTCAAAGTAATTCCTTATCTCAGGTATGCTTTCGCTATGCTCTTCTTTAATTAATTTAACTAAAACACTTTCCTCGTGAGACTTACTCCAATCTCATGTGGATTTATCAGTGTTAATTGCATGGAAGAGAAGGGTTTGGGGTCGCTGGGACCTTTTAACCAGTTTCTGAATCCACAATTTCATACATTATCTTACCTGAATTAAATAATGACCAAAAATGTCTTGTAAAATATTCTGACTAGTAAGAGAGATTAAAGAAGAGTTCCAGACTGAGGCATGAATGAGAAATAAGCTGTGAGTCTGACACAGGCTTAGCTGAATATTTTATTTCAGGGTAGAAGGCAGGCTGAGGAGATCCAGAATATGAAACAGAAAGGGGTTGGTCCATTTTTCCAGTGTTTTTCCCTAAATAGTCGCAAGGCCTCTGCAGCAATGGGACATCTACCACTCCTACCATCAGCGAACCTCATGGAGACACTGCTCCTGGTAGCTTGCATTTTCCTTTTGATCACACCTCCAGATCCCATAGAAGAAATAGCGACAACAAAAATTTTAATACAGAAAAGGCAGCATTGCAGTGGAACTGAAATAAAAAATTATTTACTGTATTTATATAAATTAAATGTCATATATTGCCTTCAAAGCAGGGCAGTTCTGCAAAGAGCCCTACTCAGCTATCAATAGACTTCCATTGAGAAGAATTCCTTTCCACTTTTTCAAAGCATCTTCTCTCTCAGTTGCCTCCAATTCTGAGGCTACAGCTTAAAATAGACTCTAACAAAGTCACCCAACTTCCAACCTGAATAACTCTTAACACCTTGAAAAATCAAACCTCAAGGCCGTAAGGAAAAGCAGACAAACATCAAAAATTTAGCAGTTTGTTTCATTGACTTGCCCACTGTCAGCACACAAATTAGTGTTTTAACATTCCCTGGGAAAACTACAGTAGTTGTAACGATAGAGTTCAAGATGGAGCAGAAAACTTCTCCTCCTTTCAATCTTAATATATTAAACAACCCATCTTATTGGCATCTCATTCAATGTAACTAACCTGTTTTGCCATTGCATTCATGCCAACCACTGTCACTGGGATGTAAAGCCACATTTGAATTGCAATTTACTGCACACTTTACAATAAATAAAAACCTGTTTACCCTAATAACTTCAAGAATTTTACCACTGTATCAAAGCATCCTATATGGTTGGTGATATTTCATCCTGTATTTGGTAACTCATGAACTTAAAAGGAGGTTAGTTCCTTACTAAGGAAATGAATAGGGCAGATTCAGCTGGGCAAGTGTAGATGTTTTTCACCTGTGTTATGGTACAATATGCACCCTTCACAGTCAGTGGAGAGAAATCATAATTCCTTGAACATAATCCAGACATCGATATAGGCCAAACCCTGTAAATATCTATTAATATCCTTTCAGCATATAGGCTGCCTAAAACAACAAGATTAGATGCAGATATCTACCTCGGTGACATGAATCCTGTGCTTATTGTTTCTGTTTGAAGGTACCTTCCCTTTGTGGAATCCTACCTGACATGATTTTTAAACCGTGATTTTTCGCGGATGTTTCTACATACAAATTAGGGGGCTCTCAAATGAATTCAAAGTTATGATTCACTCTCTTCTTAGCTATTCAAAGTATTGTTTTAAATGAGATAAATTTGTTCTCGCAATAATGACATGCCTTTCATCCAAGAGTTCCCCTTTTGGACCTCGTTGATGCTAAATGGTGCATTGGATTGGAGGGGGAATTGCTTTTTTTTGTTGTTTTGTTGTTATTGTTGAGTGGAAGGGGACAGAGACAAGGTAATGTCAACACAAGGTGCAATGGTTTGTTAACCAGTCCCGAGAGCTCTAGCCGTGTTAGGAAGGAAAAATGTATCCGTGGTCTCTCTCGTTTCATGGCTTTTATGTAGTCACAGAGATCACTGGGAAAATATCAGGCAGAAATATTCATCATTTTTGCAGAGATAATCCATCAGCTGACATTTCAGATTCCTATATATCAAGCGCAGAGAGGTTACTCTGTTGCTGTTAGTGATGCAAAGAGGTCAACCACCAACCCATCACTTTGACTAAAAAATAAATTGAGCAGGGGAACTAGTTCAGGATTATTAATGTCTCCTTTGGGAGCTTGTCCCTGATTCATAGACCATCAACAGGGAACATTTTATCTTCTTCCCTGACCTCTCATATTCCCCAGGACATACAATTTCACTCATTTCTCCCTCTTTCACTCCAGTAAGTTGTATTTGTCCATGATGCTGGGACAGGAGCTAGAGGCAAGGTCTATAGTCTTTGCTTTCCAGGAGGCCACTCACAGGACTGTGCTGGAGGGACATCTTTGATATTGGCCTTTGAGACCTTCAAGGAGATGGCCAAGGAAGGATAAAAGGGGAGACTTTTAGTCCTCACGTTTGTCTCTCGTTAGACAAGGTGCTACAGCAACTCATTACAGCACAGCATCATCACTGGGACATGGACCAAGGGCTTTGATTTTATGGCTTTCCTTCCTGAAATATCTGCTGGTAGAAACACTTCTCTGAGAGAGCATGCCAAAAGGACCGTTTCTCCCAAAAATCAGTACAAACAAACGTGGACAAAACACGTTATTGAAAAAAACAGTTGTCCAGAAATGGTCATTAAGAGCTTTGAAATGTGGATTGGAACCTCCCTCCAAAAGAGAAAATAAATGCGGGCAGTAGAACTAGCAAAGCCAAAGCTGAAGGTAGAGGCAACACAACGTGCTCTGCTATTTCTCTAGAAAAGCTGAATTTTCCTTTTAGATGCCCTGTGTGCTTGAGCTCAAAGCAGAGGACCAGGAATTATTTGTTACAGTTTATTGTATGAATAATAAAGCATGATTCCAACAGGGTGGGAAACTCTGTGGCAAATCTTCCAATATCCAAATGAGTTCAGAGTAGTGAGAAGAAAGACTGTGTTGTGACCCCTTCCATAGGGGAGTCTCATGCCTAGGAAGGAAGAGAAGGAGGACAAGGACGAGGAGGAGAGAAACTGGAATCACTACCTCTACAGTGATTATTTCTTACTTATCTTCCTTCAGTCCTAATGTTCTTTTTATGCAGTTGTTCGCTTTTATTAAATTATAATTTATTTCAGGTATCTAAGAAGGAAAATAAACATTGGAATGTCTTGCCCTGATGAAAGTGGAAACCAGTATGACAGCAGAAATTGCTAATATGATAAAATATGCCTATCTAGCCAAGGCAGAACATCAATCCTATTCTTTCTGGCGCATTCAGTCTAGTGGATGAAGCAGTGGCCTTGAGCTGTGTTGGGAGACGATTTCTGCCACCAGAAGCACTGCACAAGAAAGCAAAGGGTAAGGAGAGCTCTAGCTCCACCAAAATTGAGCGGTTCCGCAGTCACTTCCACAATTTAACACGACAGGTTTGACTTGTTGATGTTTGCAGCCACTTACAAGCACAGTTGCGTGTACAACCCGAGTCCTGCTCTTCCTTCTCCCGGGCTGCTAAGCAATATGTACAGCACTTCCCGGGCTGATTATGGTACATGATGCTCTATAATAAATTCAATTATTAAACAACACCATATGTCACTTCCCTCCAGCTGAAAACGCAGCATACGCTTACGTTGGTGGAGAATCAAAACACGCTGGAGAAGTAGGTATTGGATGTCCCTACAGTATGGAGTTTAGTAAGAAGTTTGGGGAAATTTTAACCTCCTTCCCTCCAAGCATTCCTCACTCTGTTCTCCTATGTTCTTCTGTCACCCTCCTGGATCACTCACGGTGAGCACAGCACAGGGCATCAGGTAGTCCTCATCCCAAGATTATTTACTAAGTGGTTTTTCACAGCCAAAAATGAGTTGCTGGACAAATCCGTGTTACATAAAATACACAGGAACACTTGTCATTACACCAGCTCTAGAACAACTGTTTTACAAAAATGACAGATGTTGGCTTCTAAAAACAAAACAACTCCACTTCCTATTTTTCCTTGTGAAATTCATTGCCTGGATGGTTTTTAGTATTTCCTTAGGTTATGGGCACTGGGGTTGATAGGAAGGAACACTGGCAACTTGTCTTGAGAATTAAAAAGCAGGTCAAGATACTACCAAGGCTGCAAAGTTCTCTTCAGAATTCTTCTCTTCCACCTTCATAGTAACACTAAACACAGAGAGTACTCAAATAACTTTAAAATGTCTTAATTTGCCTTTATGCTAAACTTGCAAAAATTACAAAATGAAAAAGAAGAATTAAGAGATAGAGAACCCACAGTTTGAAGGGCAAAAGGTCAAAATCTTGCAGTAAATCACATTACTCATTGGACTTTTAGCTCCCTAACTTTATTCCCTTGGCTAGGAAACAGATGGTTTAGGACAGAGAACAATTAGAAATTCTCTTCCCCAAAAAATATATCCCCAGGGAGGCCACATCTCTGGATACCACATGGGATTTGGTGAATCACAGCTGGCTGCTCCAGTGAGAAAGGGAATATGCAGGAAGGAAAAGGAGAAAGATTGAACAGCCCTGCGAGGAGCAAAATCCCCAGGGAGCTGGGCCCCAAAATCCTCCCTCCAAAGGGGAATCCAAGAGATAGAGGGAATGGAAGCACATTTGAAGGAAAATCCATCACAAAGACATGATGAAGAAAAACATGGAAGTATCACTTAATAATTGTAAGGCTTCCAGAAGAGACATGCTGTTAAATATTAAAGCAAGTCCTTGATTTCTTTCTACAACTGGAACGAAATACCATAGACACAAAATCACCCATTAACTTAGGGTGAAGAGACTGGAAAAAAATATTTGTAGGCTTTCACAACACCTTTACTTTGTGCCCTTTAAAAGGATAGGAACATGCAGACAAAAACCCCCACAGGATACCAGCTGTGATGAAAAGTGCCCTTAATTGATAGTGCTTCCAATCCCATAAACCAAGCACTGCACAGTGTATTGAAAAATTTCTAAAGGAAATAGTGAAATCAGAGAGAAACAGATCTCTTGAACAGCAGAAGTGAATGCAGAAAAAATAACAGGATGTTAAACTTCAGGGAGAAAAAAAAATTAGTAATGAGGCCAGGCCATTCATTAGGAATAGCAAGAAATATCTGATAACTAGTTCAGAATATATAGCAAAAGTTTTTGGACAGGTTTTATTAAAGGATTGTCTGAAACAGACACACCTCCTTCACACAAAAGGAAGCCAACCATGGCCTGACCATGACTTCAATAAGAAAAAGATGAGGCTGGATAATCCCATTATATGTATATTTTATATCTATTCATATTTATCTATCCATCTATATGCCCACCTATATTTTTCTACTCACACAAACAAAGAAGCAGACCTATGTGAGCTTATATGTCAATTTTATGTGCTTTTAAAAAGTTGTAAATCTTCACTAGTGGATTTATTTAACAAACTCTTGCAAAGTAAAAGTATCTCCTTCTCCTACAGAGAAGAAAGAACAGTTGTAATACGTAAAGAGGGGAGAATGGAAGAAGAGCTTATTATATAAACCTGTAAATATTGCTGCACAGATGTTTACCATAGTGGCAGACGACAGAGGAGAAAGCACCCTAATTGGATTTATACACCCAGATAAGGATTTACGGTCGGCAAACAAACCATAGGTGATCGTAGGAGGCCCTGTAAGCCGGCATAAAACATGCATGAAAAAATCCTTCCTTTGATATAGGCACTGAGAAGTACATACGGTTTCAAAGACTAATTAGACAAATCCATCAAAGGGAGTTCAGTGCAACACCGAGATGGGGATACAACCTCTGGCTCTGCAAGTGCCTAGGATGTGGTTTTCCAAAACTGGAGGCACAGATTAGGAAAAACTTGCTTTGTGCTAGGGTCTAGGAGCCTCTCCGAATTTCCCGTGTGTTTCAGCAGCGTCTCTCCTAGCAGTCAGCTTTCTGGGTGATGGTTTACAGAGGCAGAAATGCAGGCAGAAATGCAGTTTTAAGGCACTCAGGAAAAAATTGTTGGGGTTTCAGTGTGCCTGCCTCCTAATACAAAAGATATCTGCAGTAAAACATTGCATAAAAGCAATTCATCATCAGCCCACACAAGCATTTGTCCAATAGTGGAGTCTTTCAAACTCCCTTATTCAGCCAAGAATTGTCTACAGGGGGAAAAAAGCAATTTTTCCTGAAAAGGTAGTGAATTATATTATACATCTGCAAGTGAAGAACTTGAGATTTTTTCCTTCTTACTTTTCCTGGCTTCTGATGACAGGTCAACCTCTCCTAATCTAGTAAATAATCTTCTGATGGGGGAAAGGCCTCTAGGAGAGGCACTGTCTTTAGGGAAATAAATTTCTTTAGGGAAATAAATTAGTGAAAGAAGCTGATGAGCTTTCAAGCATCTGAGACTCCTTCTGAGATCCTAAAGTCAAACAGAGATTAATAGCAAGACCCAAAGAACTGTAAAATTAGCCTCATTTTGAGGGCCACCAAGGATGTGAGACCCAAATGCGTTTGGATGTGTGACATGACTGATACACCACAAGATTTTCCTCAGCTTTTCCAACCTGCTGTCGTAGCCACGCGTTTCACCCCAGATCTGTTCCCCACCTGCGACCATCCGGATTGGGAAGTTTACTGCACCGTCCACAGCAAAACACAGCTCCCAGAGAGGAATCCTGTCCACCCAAAGCACAGCCCCTCGGCTGAAATATCTGGATTTTCATCATCTGCACTGCACAAATCTGTATGATTTTAGGGGTTACTCCTGGGTTCTAGATGACTCAAACAACCAAGAAATTCTTCTGCGGGATCCTAAGTATTTTTGGCCCATGTCCTGGATACCACAGCCAATCTTCAGGTCCGTGTCCTGGTGATGCCACTGAGACGCACAGGGTAACTGGAGGTAAAAGCATAACTTGGCTGCTAACCAAGACAATGAAAAGAATGCTATTTTTTCATACATATACATTATTCAGAAGAAAATAATTGCAGCATTAGGAAGATTTTCCTTTTCCTAAGCGATATTGTTTATCCAGAGTGAATTTCTATGTATACCTGACAGACAAGAGCCACAGATGGGCAGCTGAAGGCAGCAGGAACGATGAAGAAAACAAACTGCGACTTTCCGCGCACAGTGCCAACACCAACGCCTAAAACACCAGCTCCTAAGGACTGGATTCACTTGTGAACAAGCAAAGCACCACGCTCCATTTTCAAGGCCACTCAATTGCATTTTGCATTTCAGGTGACCAAATGTGCCATGGACAAAACAACAACCAAGGATGTCACTGAAGGGAAGGCAGCTCTGGAAAGCCAAACCTGATCGTCAGATGTGAAGGAAGTGGAGCTGAAGAGCCAGAAAGTGCTCTTCTCTCATCAGAAGAGAGCCGTGAGCTGCTCTGTGCGCTGGGCACAGCAGTGCCTTGGTGCCCATCACATCCATAAAGCGCCTGGAGATTTGCAGGGCCAGCAAACTCCCCCCGAGCCAATTCAAAACACCTAATAAAAAGGTTGAGGAGACCAAAGAGCTGTACTAGTGGTTTTAAACCAGTGATGAGATCTCGCAGTTGATTAAAAACCAAGACAAAAGTGCTGACGATTGACACCAGAAAGGTCAAGTTTTCCAAAAGCTCTGCAGAACACATTAAAAAACAGAATCCTTTTTCTCCTCCTACTTCTAAAGCAAGGAGCTGGAGGTAGCCTTGCAAAATAAAATCTCACATTTGTACACAAGGCAAGCACGTAGCTAAGAGTGAAAGTTTACTAAGCTGAAAGGAAACATATGGCCAGTTTGACTGTTATTAGCCGAATTCAACTTTACCACTTAGTGTAACTTGGAGATTAGCACAATTCATATTTCAAACTACTGGTCCTGTCTCCTAGGAGGTCTGCTGGACAAATACTATATAAACCAGGGAGCCTAATTTAATACATTTAAATTTAAAGAGTTAATAGAAAAATGTAAAGCACTGGTCAGTGTTGCCATGTAGAAACCACACAGAAATCAAGCTAGGGTGTTAATAGTTTTCTTTGAGTTTTTTTCCATGAACATGGCATGGACTTTCTAAACTCAATCCAGGAAACCAATCTCACATACAAGAGTTGACATCTAAACTATACTTCAAAGTGTGACGGGGAAAAATAAAACAAACAAATGTGTTTTAGAGCAAGACTGAGATCTTCCCCTGCTGCCGCTGTCTCTGATCTCTCTCAAGCAATAGTTTACCTCTCTGACAAGTGCACTTATGGTTATTTTAAACTCGCTTTTTTTTTTGAAAAATACTCAGTTCTGCACACTCAGTTTGCTTTGAAACTCACTCCTTTGCTGGGGGAGGCAGAATTTAATATTTATGATCTCTGCTCATGTAAGGGAGTATTTGCTATTCTTCTGATGCATGTTACTAGGTTAATCATCTTTTCTTTCAGAAAATGTAAGTATCTTTTGTTCCTACAAGGTAATGAAGGAGAGTTACTCATCTTCATAATTAATCTTGAATTTTAATTAAACCAATTAACTGAACGTGTCAAATGTTTGTCACTTGCAAAGCAGCATAAAAATTAGACTTAGTAATAAATGTTACTTATTCACATATTGCCCTGGGTTAGACTGCAGTCACAGTATCTGTAACAAGATCCTGATGCTATTTTATTCTGTATTAATATGATTTATTATGCTATAATAAATGTAATCTATTCACTCTTCTGTGCCACCAGCAGCACAGGGATAAGTTCCATCATTGAATATATTGGTATTTTCTTTACAATAAACACAGGGAAATAAAGGCGCCGGCAATAACATATACATGCGCTCCCCAATCTTCCTTAACTCTGGGCTAGTAAACACAAAATGCGCTTTTTATGGCTGTCTTATCTGGCAAACTCACTGGTAAATGAACAGCTCACATGAATAAACATAAGCAAGTAAGAAAGTGTTTGAAAGATCAAAATCCTCATGGCAGGGATCTTCCTCTCTGCGTTCTTCGAATAAAAAAAATACATGATACCAAAGACACTGAAAAAGAGAATTAAAAGCATGACTCTCCTCTGAAGAATGAACCCATAGAGGGGGACTATGGGTTTCCATGCTAAGTATCCATAACTTCATACTCAACACACTTGATTGTCAAGCGCCAGTTCTGCTTTTCTGGGTGAAATCAGGTATTTGCCTCTCCTCCTCTTATATCTTAGAGGTAACTTAAATACTTGTCAGCTCTCGCCACACTAATATCTGTGTCTAGGTTGTTTTAGGCTTTGTTAGCACAGGTCTGCATGAACAAGCACGATAGCAAAGCACATGAACAAGGTGATCCTTGCTGAGAAGTTAGTGTTTTCATTTGTATTTTGGAGGGGTTTACAGACATGCAAATATTGAAGTTTTAATCAAATAGGGAGAAGAAACAGAATATTTCCACCCTGCAACTGGTTGGAAACAGGTCCCTTTCCCTGGGAGTCCAGGTAGAGATTCACCAAAATTGCAAGAACCAGTATTTTTTACATTTTTCTCCTTTTCTTTTCTTTTCTTTTTCCTTTTTTTTTTTTTTTTCCCCAGTCAGGCAGCATCATCCCAGGCTTGAAAGATATCTGAAAGCTCCGGGTTCGGAGACACTACCCAACATCGGAGCCGCTGCTGTAATCCACAACCTTAATGCGCACATTCCTGTTCCATTACAGAGCTATTGATTTACCTCGCACGGCAATAAATAATACGGCAGCATCCTGACGCCGACCGGCTTGCAAGCTGGTAATCAAAGGGAAGCGAATATAACGACCACATCCATAAAGGAGCTTTTTTTTGAGTTCTTTTTACAATCACATAAGTGCCAGAGTAAAGACTGAGAATGCCAAAGTCCCCAAGATGAGGGCAATGAGGGAACAGATGGATGTTCACATGCAAAAAAAGGAGCCAAGCTAGACCCCTTCCTCTGCTGATTAACAAAGCGCTAACGCCGAGGTGGCCATATGGAAGCACTTTAATTTGCATGCTTTGGAATTTCAATGACACACATGATCTGCCGAATTGCAATCGTATGCATAACTAGCCCTTGGAAAGCCACTTCGATAGGAGATTTTGGAAAAAAACAACATATACACACAAAAAAACAAACAAGGAAACAGTGCCAGCGCTGCCTTATTTCTAAACGAGACGTCGATGAACACAGGGAGAACAAAAGCAGGGGTGAATCGGAACGCTGAAACCGGATGCACATTTCTGGGGATGGAAATAACAAGCTTTAGTGAAAGAGAGAAGCGTTTGGTTGGCAAAAGCAAGATTTTCCCTGCATTTTTGGATGTGATGTGAATTCATGCTCCAAGCAGCAGCAAAGACAGTGCAGGAGACTGTCTAGCCCCTAGCTGGGGCAAGACACCAAGGACCCAAAGAGGAGAAGCTGCTGGAGATCTCAGCAGCTGGGGGGAAGAGGAGGAAACCTGACTGGTTCTGCGGGATGCTTTGGGTGGGTTTCTCCCTTGCTCCAAAGGACAGTCACACATTCACAGGTGAGGTTGGTGGCACGCTGTGCATCCATCTGCACCAATATCAATGATCAAAGTCAGACCAAGCCTCCTCAAATCACTGTTTTGCTCTGTTCTCTTAATCCAGCTGTCCAGAATCCCACATGACTGCCACAGCAGAGGCCTAATTAATCACTATCGATGTATTTTAATTACATACAAGAATCTCTTAAATATCTTAACTTCATACAAAAGAGTGTCCTACATAACCACCCCTGCAGGAAAGCTTCTACTGACAATTGTGTCATCTCTGCTCGATCACTTCTGCAACAAGCATGACCGAGGAGCAGCTTTGGGACACTCCATGCGGGACATCAAACTACAAACACATTTTGGCATTCAAATTGGACTGGGCATAACAGGAGCTCCCGGGAGCAGGGAGGGAATCATTGCTAAACTATCTAAACTGAATTATTTCTAAATCCCACCTGAAGGACTCTCCGAACAAGCAGATGCTCAGTTGTGAAGGTATGAGCATGAGCGTGCATCTAGCTTCAAGCTAGTCCACTGTCTTAAAGCACTTAGTTATCTTATCTACACAGACACCAGGCTGGGCTATCAGACCATTCAGTTAAGTGTAAAGTATCAATGACTGTGACTTCTTGTAGTTGAGAGGTTTAACCAGACATTTAGTGTATAGATAGGAACTATTTTAATCATATGTCTTAAGCATCTCTCAAAGCAGCTATTAAAGGCAAACGCTCTTGCTTCCTTAAGAACGGATGATTTTTATAAGCTGTTTAGGCAATAACATGCAAATAGTTTAAGTTCGGAAATTTGGTGTGTCCAGCCATAGACTTCCTTACTTAAAATTTGTCATCCGAGTTTATAGCCAGAGAACTGATTTAGGAAATTCAGATCAGTGCCCAACCTCTGGAGAAAGGTTGATAAAAAGACGAAAAATTCTACACAAGCAACTGAAAGGGAAGAAAGAATTTGTTGATCACCATGAAGAGGAACCTACTAATCCAAATACATGCAAGTGCGGATCAGAAAAGGAGAAATACGCAGACTAGAAAGATTGAATCACCGGAGTCTATCAACAGCAAACTTGAGTTTAAAACTTCAGAGAACGAAGACCTCCCCATAAACCCCATAAACAGGCCAGCTGGCGGAGAAAGACGCTTTTTCCTGGTAGAGAGTTACAAAGGACACAAGGACAGTGTCATCTATCAGCCAGCCTTATACAAACACGTACCTCCACGCACTTAGTCTTTTAGAACAAACTTCTTCATGCTAGAAGAAGCATGTGCCAGTTTTCTTCCACAGAAGATATGGAGAGAGGATGCTGGAAGGATGATGATTCACTTTGGGAGAAGCAGATGGATGTTTTGGTCTGATTATCTGATGTTGCACCACTGCTGATTAACCACTACTGCTTAGCATATGAAAAGAGAAAGTCCAAGAAATGCAGCCCATTCATTACGGTGCTAGTTCACATCTAGTCAATATGAATATTTTAAAAGAGCAACATCTTAGTTTGATGGATATGAAAGAGTAATCATCAATTTATGGGCCTAATTATGCTTATGCTTTCGTATACGAGATGAAGGGGTAGATGAAAGGAAATGTTTTCCCTTCTCGCACAAGTGGTGCAGAGGGATTCCACACATCTACACCATCACTCAAGACATGTCTCCCTCCCATGGAGCCTTCAGTCATATAAATCCACATTTTCCCAGAGACTGCAGTGACCGACAACCCCCTGACATCACTCCTTGCCTTTCTGCTGCTACCAAGGGATGGTTTGAACGATATCCTGGACTCAAAACTATTTCATTTACCATCTTAACCAACTTTAGCAAACAACGGGTCATGACACAGACCTCATTTGGTCTTTTGTGATCAAACTGTTGTGCAAGAACGTCCACCTGGTGGGATAAAACTTCCCAGAAAACACTCATCTATCCATAGGTACATCCAAGATGCACAATGTGCCTACAGAAGACGCTCACGCACGTGGTGACCCAGTCACATAAGCCTCAATTTATGCAGTGTGATGCTTAGGCTTAGGATATGAGGCTTACATGAGAGTGAAGCATTTAAGACCATGCACTAAAATCAAACTGCGTGGAGAACACAAGTAATTACATCTGCAGTCCTCCAGAAGGTCTTCATCCAAAGAATTAGGACATATAACATATGCATTCTTTTCTTTGAGAGGTAGAATGGAGACAGCAGCGACAGGCTTGCGACAGGAATCAATAAAATGTAGCTGTAAATTAATTTACTGCCTCTTCCAATTCAGTTCACTCTGGGTGGACAAGACTATGTGCACATCCAGCTCCGGCACGCACTGGTGATGGGAAGGGTCGTATAGGATTACTATGAGCTTTTAGAGGTGTCAAAGGAGAGGCCATACTGAGGAGACACGATCCATGCATTGCCCAGATTAGGGAGCATTAGCACTCTTTGATATTCTGAGTATTTTGTCCCACTGCTGTGGGGAGGATGGGAACACTGGAAGTGACTTAGCCCTGGCTTTCCAGGGCTTGGGCCTGATACTTGGGCCATAACAGGTTTGCCCTGTGTGGGCATCAAGGTATTCACAGTGCTGGGAAAGAAGTGCAGCCTCTGCAACAAGGTGAGACGAACAGGGAGCAAACTCTATTTTTAAAGCTCCAGTAATCATCATCGATGACAAAACACCAGCGCTCTGGGAGAGCATAGCTCAAGGCACTGGTCTGACACGTTCCTGAGGTTTAGGCACATAGATTAAATGGAAGTTTAAATTTAAATGCCATGTGGGTTATGGTTGCACATACTTTAAATTCCTGCTTGCCCAGGATGATATAATCCCTAGTGGTGGCATGATTCTGTTGTACTATTTTCACGGTGAGGTATCAGCATTTGTTTTATATACAGTTATTTAAATAGCAATCTCAATCCTGAGAAAGTTGCCTGTGTCTTATCTGGGCTGGCTTTGCAGTGAGCACAGATGCAGTAAGCTGATTATAAGACCACACCAGCAGATGAGATGCAATCGCTCCGCGCAAAGCTGTTATTTTTCTACTCCCAGTAGGATCCAGCACATCTATGGTCCTACTCACAGGACCTGCAGTATCTAAAGAAGGGGATAAAAAATGAGGAAAACAAAAAAAAAATCTTTCCCTAAATGCCAAATTCGGCACTTTTGTTTCTGCTCCTTGGAAACAAGCTGCAGTATTTCAGGTTTTGCAAAAAGCAGCTTGGAACTTGTGAAAGCCAAGACGTAACCAGACAATATCCATGCAAACCTGCACCACAACTGAGCCTGCATCTTTTTAGGAGCAAAACAAGACGAAGAAGAGAGCAGCGACAGGCAAGGCACAAACCTCCCCGATCCCGTGGCACGTGCTGGAAAAATAATGAGTAAAACTGAAGTTGAGCTGATGCATGGCAAACACGGGGTGATGCTCTTCTCCTCCTCCTCCTGCTCTGGATGGAGGGATGAATTTTTAAAGACAACTTGCCTTGATTTTCCAGCGGGGAAAGAGTGGGGGGACAGACTTCCAAAAATAGGCTCAGCCTGTCACAGCTGCTCACTGTCAGCCGGCGCCGGGAATGGAGCTGATCTCCTGGGGAGGAGGCTGAGAGTAGCGAGGAAAGCGCAAGAGTAGCTAAAGGGACTAGAAAAAAGCCAACCGACAACCTGCAGTCAATCGCAAACAATTCCTAAACCAGAAAAAACAGAAAAAAGAAAAAAGAAAACAGTCATCTGCAAGTAAAACTGCATTAGTTTCCCATCAATTATTAGCACACATGTAATGCTCTCTGGTATTGAAAGTGATATGCCACGATCTCAATGTGATCCTCATCCAAGGGCGCACCAGAACAAACACAAGATTATTGCCTTTTTAAGCAATTCAGGGAATTAAACCTAAGCACCGTCTTTAATTTTCCAGTGTTATCCTAAAAAGGCTCCAGTTCCTGTGGCCTCTGCAGCAAATAGACACACTTAAGTCATAAGATGCTCGGAAAGGAAATAGGCTTCAGCCTTTTAGGCATGCAGGCGCCATTCAGATTGCACAAACTGTGAGGTTTTTGGGGAAAAAAATATAAATAAACAGACTGAAAAACCAGCAAAACTTTCCTCAGTGCTCAACATTTAAAATTATACAAGAAGGTAGGGAACAAAAAAAAAAAACAGCCACATCCTTAATAAATGAACATCCTCATCATCCATGCGGGCATTTTTGCTTTCTGCCGCCCAAAGGAAACGTATTTTGTCTGCATAATTTTTGCCAGTAACAGACTAATTTTTTTTTTCTTTGCTTGCCTAGGCTATGCGGTGATATTAAAGATTCTCTCCGTTATGCTGCAGCGCCAGGTGCTTCCTGATGCACTGGTGGGAGATGCTAAGAGTCAACATGACGTTGTGTCTTATCACTAACTCAAGAAATTCATTTCTTTTCTTCAGCTCAACAATGCAATCCATTTGCCAGGGGATAATGGGTGGTTTTGTTGCACTGACTATTGAAAAATAATATTTTTTAAAAAATGAAACCATACCTGTAGGCATCATGGATGACCCCACTGGGCTTCTAGGCACTGCATACAAACAGCATGGGTGCAATCTCTGCCTATAGGGCATTTTTTTTACCTTTCTTTATAACTTCACCTATTCCTTCATTTCTATTTCTGCAAAGCAGTAGCACGCAATGCAAGAATGCACTAGTTAAATTTCACTATTATTATTATTATTATTGCTAGCATTACTAATATTACTATAGATGCTGCATGTTATTCCCGAAAACATTTCTACAGCACAGGCAGACACACCACGGCTGCTGGCAGAAACCAAAGAACTCAACTTCGGTGATAAATTGTTTTAAAAATATATTTTTTTAAGCTATAATTTTTTAAAATGTCAGGAGAAGTTGATTTTATGATTACGGCAGCAGATCAAGACTGATGAATTACATAAAACAGGAAGGATCCAACACTGGTGAATCCTGAGTCTTCCTGCCCTCTGATTGGACATCATGAAAAGACAATAAAGAAATAAAATAAACAGTGCCAAAATAATAAAAATTCATAATACAATAAAATTAATGGCAATAATCAGCTCTTGAACTCAGAGTGTGAAGACGAGTGCATGAGAAATAGAGCAGCACTCGCCATCATTTAAGCAAGTCCTGGCCTGGAGCACGTTCTTCTCACACAGGACGTGTTTATGAATGCTTTTACAAGAGCTTTTGCAGTGCCCAGCTACATCACTAACAGATTTGGGGATTACTGCTGGCAAGAGCTCCGGAATAACAACCCAGCAAGGTGGATGGAACCTGAAGGCAAAGACTTGGTACCGGCGAGGGAGCGGAGCGGCTCTAAAAGTCAGAAACTTCATCCAAAATCTGAGCAATAGTGATAATTTAGGTGGTCACATGTAGGTACTTGATAATCATTTGGGGATGTTAATTCCTAGGAGAGGTAGGTTACGGGAAACCGTGATTCCTCATCTGGAATCTTTGCTGGCAGCAACTTCTGGGCCATCGCTAACAAATTAAAGCAGTGAAATACCCAACCATTGCTGAATATTCTCTGTTGTTTGAAGACAAAAAAAAAAAAAAATCTCGTTACAGATGCTCTCAAAGTTGCCCATGAAATAGTGGTAGGGTTGTGAAAAGAGCAGTTAAAATAATCAAATGTCTGAAACACAAGTGTTATAATAAAGCATATCCATAGACCAAGTAGTGTGGCACAAAATGGGGCACTGGATAATGACAACAGCAATTTCTTCTTTTTTTTATGCAAACTCTTCATTTAACTTAAGGACACTGTTTCAGGGCAGACAGCAAAGCAAAAATACTGGAGATGCAGCATGGCCCCATCCTACCAGGGGTCCCCTGAGACACCTGGGCAGCCTCCAAAGACAGAGGAGACTCCTCAGCACCTTGTTTTGCCATAAGTAGGATGTGAATGATGACTCTGGGAGGACCAAGACCACCCTTCTTGGAGTTATTTTCTCCGCTTGCCAAATGGCCCAATGTGCAGTTAGTGAAGAACAGACTGATCCTGTAGCCTCGCTGGGAATTAGGGCTAGTTCGAGCTGCTTCTCTGTTATCTGAGCATCTCCCAACTTTCCTCTGCTGAGATAGTAACATGCGTTATAGTGAGTGACAAAGAATTTTGGCTACTGAAAAAGCAGAAGGTTATTTCAAGACAAAACCGCCCTGCAACACTGTCATTTAAATCATGAACGGCTCTGCCTCCTTGCTTGCTTTCTTCCTCCCAAAATACTTCTTCCTGCATTCTGGCAGTCGGCAACAAATAGAACTTAGCATTTGCATTTCAAGCAAGAAGACGAAGCCAAATCATTGCGCCAAAAGGACTGAAAAATGTAAACACGCCCAAACTTCTCAGAGACATCCCCACTTTGCCAGCTGGGGATGGCAGTTTGGCAGCCCCCATGATCTGTAGCAGGAGAGACTGAGTGTCTTTTAGTCCCTGATACACAACTTATCATCAACCAGAAGATGCTCAGCCCAGTTTTATCCCTGTAACGTGTGTGGGGCAGCAGGAAAAAATTACTGAACAAGCAGGTTTTTGGACAACCATGTGGCTGCGCTTATACAGCTGATGAGTCGAGCACATTTCCTGAAAATGTCACTTGAGTTTGCTGCCTTGTGGACTCCAAACTATTCCAATTTGAATCCGTCCCACTCAGTTTTCCACTGCAAAAAGCACTGGGACAGGTTGCCCAGAGAGGTGGTAGAATCTCTTCCCTGGGGATATTCAAAAGTTGCCTGGATGGGATCCTGTGCAATGTGCCATAAGTGACTATATTTGAGCAGGGGGTTGGATTAGACGATCTCTAAAGGTCTTTTCCAACCTCAACCACTCTGGGATTCTTTGTGTTTTGTTTTGTTTTATTTTGTTTTTGTTTTTGCTTCATGGCACAAGCCTGAGGACTGTAGCTGTTGAAGGCTCCGTTCCTTTCACAAACAGAGTATCAAACAAGTCTCACAAATTATAAAACCTACCTCAAAATATAGTTCAGTGCTCCTTGGCTGCAACGCTGTATCCTACTAAAAACAGGAGAAAACAAAGAAAACTCAGGAAAGAGGAATAAAACCTGCTCAGGCAGACTCTTGGATTGTGTTAAACACGGTTGCTCCAGTGATTTGCTACCGCATCGAATATCAGTTGGACAGTGTGTATCTAAAACAGTGGTGTGCAATAAAAAAAATGTGTAAAGGTAAAAAATCAACCTGGGAGAGGTGACATGTGAATTAATAAAATATCAAATATATACACACAGACAGTTTATAGCTTCTCATACATGTCCAGAGTTGGTTTTCACCTTGGATGACGAAAAGAATGGGGGTGAAGCGGATGTTTTACATGAATGCCTATGCCATTTTATCACTTTCCCTCTCAAACACTATCCCTACTAAAAGAAATGTAATACTCAATTTGTTTATTTTGTCTCTCCTTTTCTGAGTGTCCAGCAACCCTTCGGTAAATCATTTTTCATTTTACTCAAAGAGACGCAATAAATCCACCATGGGCTAACTGGAAAGATCCTCCCTCCCACAAATAAATCCAGACTGTTGCATATTTCCAAGCACAGGAGAATATTAAGAAGCAAAACCACAGTCTTTCACATCACATTGAAATAAAGAAAGAATTAACCTTCAAAACTATTTTAACTATTTTAATGCATGGGCACAGAAACCCCAAGAATACAGATGGATCTGAAGAATACCACTGCATTGAAAAAGTTCTGCAACAGACTAGCAAAAGCAACATGAAGGAAATTCTTGTGCACGAAAACAGATTTCCTATGCATATTTCTTAACTTGAAGAGGTATTTTTAGAACACATTAATATTTATGAGGATCGGCGAACTCTGTGAGCAGAGGGTTGGATGAGGCGGCCTCCAGGGGTCCTGTCCTTTCCACCTGAAATTATTTTATAGAAAGCAACTGAGTACATTATAAGATGAAGCATGGGTGTAAAATGCCTGGTGAGAAAACACCTCCCTGGATATTTAAATAATGTATAGCAGTATGATGCAATGGTCACATTAAGAAGATTTCTGTCATGCTCAAAGATTCTATGAATTTCAGAATTTTTGCTCACTTGACATACTAAGCACTTTTTTTTCAGTAAGGAAACCTTTCAGAATTAAAAGACCTTTCTCAATATCATATAAAACTGATTATTTTAATGGCCTTTCAAATCTAACTCCAGGCAGAGGCTCAACTAACATATCTTCAAGGGAGCGACTGAATTTAGTAGTAATGATGTCTTCCTTATATTCCTTTTTATTCCAAAATGCAACACTAATTCTAATGGATTATACATGCAAAAATGTAACAGTAATATCTACTTTTTGGGCAGAAGTGCGAGAAAAAAAAAGGCAAAGAAATTAAACCACAAATATATCTGCAGCCTCAGACCATTCCTCTTTGCATTTATACCTATAAAAATGTGTGAATTCAAAATGGTCCTTGCATTTTCTTGCAGATAAAAAGAGCTAAATATCAGCAAAATTTGGCAGGATTCACAATGGTCCCACAACAGTAATCCTATAGCAAGACACAAAGATGACATCCCCTAAGAGCGCTTATTAAAGAGTGTATGTGGAAAGCAAACCTGCTCTTAAAACTCTACAGACCACACTCATCATCACAGATGGAACAGCAGCCAAAACATGACAAATTTGTATTAAAAACTTACCCACTTGTGGGAAGTATCTGACACCTCAACCCTCGCAAGCCAAGCAGGACATAAACCAAACCTAAGTGATATACCCACATTCACATATAAAATGTAGCTTTTGTTTCTCTATGTGAGTGTTTGTAAATATGGTATATGTACATAAGTATATATATACACAAATATAAAATAATGTGCATAAATATGTGTGTATTATGTATATATATAAACACACACATATATATACTATATATACACAGATAGTGCTATAGCTGATCCTGGTTGAGCAGGTAGGTAGGACTCAATGATTTACAGAGGTCCATTCCAACCTCAAGCATTCTGTAATTTTGCCAACTAGAGCTAGGGAATGAAGTGAATTTCCCCTTTTTTTCGCTCATTAAAACACCATTAACAGGATTTAACATAGTCTCCACTCTTGACCGAGATTAAAAGTTCAGCAGAACATGTTCTACTTTTAAAAACGCAGAGGGGGAAGTGGAGCAAAAGCAAAGCAGCGGGTGCTAGGGTGTCCTCTTGAGCCTGCTCTGAGGAAGTATTAGCAAATGCAGCTCTATCTAGGAAAGATGAAGGTGGTGCTATGTGCTTTCCCTATCCAAAATCTTACAGGAAAAGGGTTAGGAATGGGAAAGGAAAGACCTGTCTGTTTGTCTTTGTTTTTTGGCTTCCCAAACCCAAACGTGCTCTATGTTCTTCAAACTCTTCAGTCTGTAAATAAAACCCTTCACAATCTTTAATATCAACCACGCCATGAACACTCCCATATTCTCCTCATTTGGGAAGTCAAGTGGTCCAAGAAATTGCCAATTATGAAGTCTGAGAGTAGCTTAAAACAAGGAGTTACTGCGTTAAAGGTTGGACAGCCCCAATCTTTGACCATGTCTTGCTTAATACCTGGGCCACCATGGTCTATAAAAAACACCAACTACTGAGCAACTTTTCCTTCATGTCTAACTGATTTGGAGACTTTCAGATTAATAAATAAGTGGAATGAGACTGAAATCTAAACACAAACTTTCATCACCATCTAACACATACAATTATTTTTCTCTTTTAGGTTAGTACCTGATGGATAACAAGTTGTCCACCTCCTTTTTTTCTGCTTGTCCTAGAATAAGTGTCTGCTGCAGATTAATTAGCGACTTACTAATAAACATATTCAGCTTGCTACATAAATTCAATTACAGCTAATGAGCTCTAGAGAAAAGCTACTGAACTATAACTGATATTCCAACAGCTTGCATACAACGGGCAAAGATAAAGTGATCCAGAGGAGGGACAAGGAAACAAAAGCTTATTCTTCCTCAAAAAGCAAAATAAATGAATTTTATGAGAAGAATTTGACAAAGAGGTCATTCTTCGCATCTATCACATTCATTAATCTCATTTATAGGACATAAAATTCCAGCAAAAGTTCAGGTGATACTTAAAATTTTCATTTAGTGTTGTCCTTTCACTAAGATGGTCACAAATAAAAGCTATTAGTGATTGCTAACACTGAATTTGGTAATTCCATGAGGATGCCCAACAATGTACTATGCGCTTGAAGATAAAATTGTAAAATGAAGCCAAGCCTGAAGATACATTTGGGGAACTTCAGGAGTTTTAAATGTCTGTAGTGATAAACTAAATAAAGTCCAAATATTAGAAAGCTGGGAAATTCAGGTTTACAGCTTTAATTAAAGAAAATGAGGCACTGAAAGCTTCATAGGCAGGAGGAAACAAAGTGGTTGGGAAGCCCTGAAGTCTGCGCAGAGAGCTGGGTACTTTGCTATATCTGTGAAGAGTTTTTTGTACACTCTTTTCTCTTATAACCAGGGATTTCTGCAAGGGTATTAGTATTCATGCAAACCTTAACCAAAAGGAAGTTTATTTCTCCAAGAACAACCACCATGTCCCATCTGGAAGGTTCACAGGAAATCCCCAAACCCTGATTTAGTTTATTTGGAGCTAAATATTAAAGGTCCTGGCAATGCTGGCAATGGATTCTTCTCAGTGTCCACTTGGTGCTCACATGTTCACTGCAATTTTTCACTTTTGTGGCAAAAGAGCCAAGTCACCTCATGAGGAAAGTTGTTTTTTTTAGGGAGGAAACTTGCATTTGCTGCATAGTAACATATTAGCCAGTAGTTACAGCATGCAAAAGCATCATGTTAGACTTGCTAACACGGCAGATAGCAAGGAAATGCTGCAAGGCACAGCTTCAGTGTTTGTTTTTTTTTTAAAAAATATATATTTTAAAACTTTTGAATTTACTTTGCCTCTTCAAAATTATGTGGTTCTTTCACAGCTATATCAATCATTGCTATTGCCGCAATCTTGGCAATAGTAATGTTTGCTGTATATTACTTTCTGCCTGATGTGTACTATATGGTCCTCCAAAAGCCAAAAAGCTTAAATTTAAAGGACAGAGCCAGCCTCATGCAGGCTGCCACCGAACTCAGAAATCAGTGGTTAGGAGTTAAAGGGAAGATAACCAGATAAGCACCTAAAACAATCAGAGATGGGTCATTTTGGAAGGTTTTGGGAACAAGGTTTAGATTGAGTATGAGGATAAACTTCTTTACTAGACACAGTGCTGGAACGGGGCTCACAGAGGGGCTGTGTGATCTCCATCCCTGGGGTTTTTTATGGCCTGTGAGACCAACCTGATGGTTGATCAAAATTTCTATGATTCTAGGAAAGTTTCAGCTGTGTTATATTAACATGGAAGTACTTCCACATATGTCTGAAACCAATATGTTACAGGTTGAGCCATTGGTGACACCTGTATTCCCAGTGGAATATTTGTGAAAGCCATTTTCCAGTTACAATTTTCCTCTTTGCAGCCTCCTAAAGGAAAAAAAGTGTGTGTGGGAAAATCCCATAGGTTTTCTACTCTAAATAATGTGCAAACACATAAAACACGAATCAGTGTCTAATATTATGATGGGTCAATTATAATTAATGCATTATTTTAAAGACACTGTTGCTATGACATAATTCAAGGAACATTTGTGCCTCTAACAACCTCTCTTCCCAGCAGGGTTGCATGGCTTTTTCTTTCCCTTCCATTTCTTCATGTAACCTATATAAGACAGAAAAGCAATATATCTGCTCAATGAAATTACAGGATAAATTCCATTAAGTCGCCCAAAAGCAAGACACAGACGGGCACATGAAAGCTCTGAAGTATTAATGTTATTTCCTGAGGCTGGGAGCAATAGGCAGAGATTGCAAAGATGCTTGTTAAAATTGCATTTCTTGAGCTAGCGGTCACCAATGAACCCAGCCACAAGAATACAGAAAGCTCTTCTTCCAGTCCCACTAATTGTCTCCATTAATTCTATTTATAAATTGCTTTTCTTTGAGTGTTGCTTTTGAGGTACGGAAAAAGAACTGAAAACCAAAGAAGTCGGAGATGGGAGGAGCAAGGGCAAATCAAAGTAGCGTTTACAACACTATGAATAACATGTGGAGGTGAGTAGAAATGATGAGAACCAAATACCATGTCTCTGTCAAGAAGGGTATTTTCAGTTCCTGAGCACTGTCACGCTTTCAGGTTGTTATCTTAGAAAGAACTTGGGGCCCTCATTTCAAAGGGTAGGAGAAAAAGCACAGGTAATTTTAGAATTAATTCCTAGCAATGGGAATACGGATTAGTTAAAATCAGTCTACCAGACCAAGGCGTCAGCCACCAGGACAAGTCAATGTCTGATGCAAACACGCTGGAATCAGGACAGAAACACAGTCAGGTCTATGAGAACTGCACTACATCCAAGCTAAGCAAAATGGTCCTGATAAAGAACTTGCAGGAATTTAACACGAGCCAAGCAAAATGCAATATTGCTACAATATATGCTAGAGTTCATGTATGGAAAAAAAGTTAAGGCAATCACCTGAAAAGCTGTAAAATGAGATTGGAGCTGATGGCGAAGCAGGGGATATAAAAAGGTGTGAATTGCACAGAGCTTGGAAAGTGAACCCAAAGCACTTGATACCTGATGGAGGAATGAGCTAGGATTCATGTAGGGATCAATAAGCCGTCAAATAAATGAAGATGGGAGATCACATTAGTGGTCACAACTCATGTGATATCAGAAGGGGACAAATGCTGTCAAGAGGGGCAGTAAATAGCACATGAGAGCAGCAGAGGGATCCTACCAAGAGGCATTAAGACAATCTGAATTCTCCTAATGCATCTGGAATCCTGCATCCTCCACTGTCCACAGCGCCTGAGCAAAATGTTGGATTCCCCTCATTACAGTGAGCCAACACTGATGGCAGATGTATCTGAGACGGGTCAGGATCCCTGGCCAGGTGCTGCAGTGGAGATAGGGTTCTTCAGGACATGGAGTGAAAGCTGCCACCAGCAGCAGACAATTGTATTAATTAAGGGACCTTAAATACATTTTCCCTCTTTTCACTAAGAGACACATGAGCCAAGAAGAGGCACAGCAAGGAAGACTTAATAAAATCATACCCTGAGCATATTAAAATAATTGATTTCAGCTAGTTAAGTATGCACATTTAATTTTAAAATAAGTCCAAATAAAAGAACAAGACACAGAGCAGACATTAGTCATGTTGTTTGATGTAGTCCTAGAAGGTATCGATCCACAAACAAGAATATATGTTGCAATATCCCATCTCATCACTGAATTTTCAGTTTAGTAGAACATATATATCTGTATGCGGAAATGTAAAGGACACACGGGCACGGGAGCTGCTGCAGCCGGGATGCCAAAGCCACCGGTGAGCCTGGGAGGAGACATCAAACTCGGCCATCAGGAAACGCGGACGTGACAGGTGCATTTTAAATCTTACTCCTTTCTGGCAGCAAAATCCTTTTAAACTGCAGGGGAGCAGGTTTTATTTCCCTGAAAGCCACAGTCCTAATTTGTCTCCGAGTGCAATGCGAGTGCCAGCTTTCCGAAAGAAATCCGGGCACAGATGAAGCACGTTGCTCATACCTCCAAAACGTGGGAATCCGCATGGGAATCCGCATCTCCAGCCACCTACAGCACGAAAACCAGGAACACGACTCATGAATTCCACTTCTGCTGCAGCTCTTCTGTAGTCCTGAAGCAATAAAGTAATGAAGACTCAAGAGCAAAGGAGAAGAGGGTGTCAATGGCCGTGAGGAGACCACAGATGATCATGGCAATTCTGCGAGCAAAAACACCTGGCCAATCTTTCCCAAATCCTGCAGCTAGAGGGGTCAGCCACTTCCTATGACAAATCCCATCACTTCAAATCCTTCCACAGCTTTCTGCAATCTTCACTTTATTTTTCAGCTCATCCTGAGAAATTGGCTGCATATTTTTACAAGTAGTTTGGCCACAGCAAAATCCACTTAAATAATCAGCAGTGAGATCTCTGCACTGATACACATGTATTATTCATCATGGTGCAATCACACCACCTTGCTTAACATGCCAGGGGCTTCTCTGTCTTCCACAAAAAGATTGGTGGGGAATTTTTTCCCTTTTTAAGTACACCAACATTAAGGCTAGTCCATATGCCAAAGCCACCCCTGCCTCCTCTCCCCTCAACTCCAAGGCACACAAAGCAAAATCCACCAGGTAACAGTTTGATCGAATGATTTCCCAGTTCCTCCCCAGACCAGAGTTTCAATCTGCTGTTACAGATGGGTCAAACCAATTGCATTTGCACTGACTCCTTCCCATGTGAGGAAAAAAACAAAATAAAACTTTGACAAGTTCTGTGCACATAAATTAAAACCCAAATCCATGCAATTAAAGAATGCTGTGTTATTTTTCCCCATAGACAGTAGTTTTCTGATTAGCCTCAGATGTCAAACCAAATATTTTTAGCAGGCTTAAGAAGAACAGCTATTGATACAAGAAATTAAGGTGGAAGAAAAGAAGGGCATACAGAATCTAACATTGACTTTAAAGAAGAAGGATGAATAGAAGGGTCCTCTTCTTAGAAATGTGACCAGGCTTCTCCAGGCAGGCAGATCACAACTTTATTTTCTCATCAATTCCTTTCTGCATCCAAAATATTTGTCATTAGCCAGTGTATGGTGTTTCAAAGATGATTATCCGAAGTAATTCTTTTCATTCTACTATCAAAAGTGACAAAAACAATTCCTTACGAGTTTATGTTAACCCGAGTTACAAAGAAATTAAGGGCTGCGTTCCACTAGTCTTACACATATTACACTGTTTCTAACCAAGGCGTAATTCCAGCAAAGAGGCTCTTCAATGACAGCTCAGAGTCATATGGCTAATTGTGCCAGAAAAATAAAGTATCCCTAAAAAGCATTAAAAAACATGCTGACTTGCTGTTAAAACTATTTTTAGTTGATAAGGGTCTCTTGTTGGTTTTACTAATGTCCTTATAGGCTTAGACATATGGACTGCAGTAGTTTTTTTTTAATACAAATGACGGGGCAGGTCAGACCCTGAAGACACTGTGAAAATCGCATCTGTATACCTAGCATTAACAGGGTCTGCGCACCTTGAGAACTGCCCAAAATGCACATTTTTTAGGAAGAAATGGATTTTTTTTCTTTTTTTTTTAACTCCTGACGTAGAGCACAGCCCAATGCGTCCACCCAGCTGCCTTTTCCGAACGCCACGGCTATATTTAGCACAACGTGCATCATCCTCCTGCCGTCAACTCGGCGGACAAAGCGGCGCGCAGGATCGCGCCAAATGAGGCATCCTCGGCCTGTGTCAAGAGCGCGGCAGCGAGAGCACCGCAATACCAATGAGGTTGCAAATGCAGCTCAGTAAACTAAAGGAATAAGTGGAGGACGGTGTGATGGGCATCAACGGGTTTGAATCATGAAGGCAAGAATAAAGAATAAAGCATAAAATATGCTGACATGCGAACTCTATCTGCTTCGAACTCTCTCTGCTCCCCTGCCATTCGCGTACGGCACCATCTGATCCTTCGGGTTTTGCAGGCATGACAAGCTCTTGGCTACGGACGCCCTCGGCACGGCCAAATCCCTGCGATTCCACCTGGGCAGGACAGAATGCGCCTTATCACTTCCGACTGGCACAATTTCCTCTGCCCAGAGCGAGCCGGCGTGATAACTCCATGCCTCATTACGCCAGCCAAGGAATTAATGCAGAGACCAGCCCAGCGCAGCCTATTGCAAGTGCAGGAGAAGCTGCAATCCAGCTACCAAAATTCAAAATGTGATTTTTTTAAGGGCAATATTTGATAAAAATTAACTGCTTTAGCTAAGAAGCAAAGTCACCTTTTGCTGTTGTTAACTGATGGCATCATCGCACATCCGTTGCTCATCTCACCTTTCTGTTCATGGACACGGGCAGGGAGCAGAACCCTTCCAGCGCAAAGGAGCACCGGGAAGCCAAGGCAGCTAATTGAGTCTGCACTGAAGGACAGAACCAGACAAGTTCTCCAGCCTCTCCCTGAGTTCAGTAACATTTGGGGCCGCTATCTCTAGGTTTTGATAAAATTAGTAGAACTTTAAATTACATTTGAGTGTTCTCTTCCTCTTCTAAATTTGAGTTTGGTTGTTCAACAGGTTAAAGAGTTAGCAGGGGTGATGGAGATAATGCACAACCACAGAAAGCCTCATTCCACAGGCAACCAGCCTAAAAATACAAAAAAAATGTAGCAAATAGTAACTGAATTTGCAATACCAGCTTCCAAAAAATGGATTTTTCTCTCACCAGAGATAAGTACCTGAGTACTTGACATTAAATTAAATCTCTTCTTAGAAAAGCATCCTAGAAAATGCATATTACTTCCAAAATATACTAGGATAGGAAATGGTTAATTTGGCCTCTTCTTTGATAGTCCCAATTGAACCATTTCTACTCTAGAAGCAAGATAGTTTCGCATTGATTTTAGGGATTAACATCCCTGTTAGCTTGTTGCACAGTTCATGCAGTCCTTTGAATATAAAATTAGCAAGGTTAAGAGATAAAACGCATCCATCCATAGACTTCGAAATTTTACTGTATCTACTATGGGAAAATGGGTCTCTGTTTCCCTCCATGACAGGAATTTTATTTCCCTTGTGCATTATCATAATGCATAAGCTGTGGCCTCTTCTCCCTTCTAAAGCTTATTAAAGCTTTAATTTCACTTACCAAAAGGAATAGGCCATTTCCATAGAATTATTTACTCTGAATCAAGCATTTTCCAGCACAGCAAGGAGCACATCACGTGTGCAAGGCCATTTTTTGGAGACTATCTCCACCTTCTGCTCTCATTGACAAGAAGGTGCTGTTCCAGCACAACTTTTGTAGGATATATTCACTAATAGCTCATTTTCCTTCCAAAACTGTGCTCAGATTTTGCTAGAGTGAGTAGCTCTTTTAGAGGTAACTCTACAGGTTCTGCTGTGTAAAACTGGAAGATGCCTATAGCTTTTAGTTAGTGGATTTGCTTTATCAGTTTAAATGTAGAACATTTAAGAATAAGGACAGAGTATCCTCCATTCCAGTTTACAGTAAGATGGAGTGGGTGTGCATGTTGCTATATGAATGATTGCACTCCAGCCTCTTGGGCACATCTGAGGTTAAGATGATGGTTTTCTTTGTTCCCAAAGTGAAGACTCCAAGGGTGGAACATGTGAATTTCAATGGGATCCACAAGATCTATAGAAGAACTAAGGGATGGCATCAGGGTGAAGAGCAGAGGAAATCTAAAGAGCATTAGAGATCAAATACAGGGAGGTGGGGATTGGAGGATATTCTGTCTAGATAGAGGAAACATTCTGCTCCAGATATAGTGGAGGAAAAATAAGGAGAGATTGCAGCTATTATAACAGATATGACTTATTTCCATTACCAAACACCACAAGACTTTGTTCTGATAAAACTGAAAACTAAATTAAATGATTCAGGCACGGGAATCACCTACTAGTCTTGAATGCCAGCTGCTTCAGGCTCGAAAGCTCAGGATTTCCGGACAGAAGAGCAGTTTCCAAGGGCTCATGCAAGTGCCCGTGGCTTCAAAGACCCAGGCAATGGCAATGGCAATGGCAAGTCAATGTCATTGCCAAGATGGCAAGAGGGCAATGTCAATGGCTAGAAGGGTTGAATGTCAGAGCTTCCTTGATAGCCTAAGGCACAAAAAATATAACATCATCGCCCTGAGTCCATTAAAAGGTATCATAAAGACAGTATTTCTGAGGCTAACTGCTCCACGGTGCAAACAAATCAGCTTAATCCAGACTCGGCAAGAACACATTTTATCTGTATGTAGTGTTCCTCTTACTTCTTCATTCTACCTATATTCTACTAATTCCTTATAAAACCATATTAATCTGATTTTCTAGCTTTTTTTTCCTATGGAAATTTTCAGTTTGGTCTCGGCCTCCACAGGAGTAAATGTCATTTTTAAGGCTATTAGCACAGCAATTACTGATAACATTCTTACATTTACAGTGACTTTTACCAAAAGATCCTAAAGAACTTGAAACATTACAGATTGACTGCATAAACTATAAAGCAAATTCCACCTTTCCCATCCTACTTACAAAGTCCTGTCTATATATAGAAGAGCCAGTGCTTTTCTGCTGTGTAAATTATGGCAGCAAGAGGAGATACACTGAATTTCAATGCTCAGATGCAACACGCAGAGGGCATAGATGTCTGTGCAGGAAAAGGTGTATTGTTTTCTCTGGGGAATTTCCTCGCGTCCACAGTAGAATTACTGCAAAATCAGCTTATTGGCTTATTTATGTACCTATTCTGAATGAAACAGGTCTTTGTGAAAGAGAGGAAGATGTTCTTTGGAAGAGGAGGCCCTATGCTATTTCACAACACGTATCTGGAAACTGGAGGTGAGAACTGGACAAAAGTGTTGATTCTTAATATATAGGAATTGTTTTGCCTGCAAATGTTAAGTGGGATTGTTTAGAAGTTATTTATTTTGAATTCCTTCCTCTAATCTACTGAAGTAGAAAATCATTATCACAGAATCCCAGAATGGTTAAGGTTAGAAGAGACCTCCAGAGATCATCTAGTTCAACCCCCTGCTCCAGCAGGGACACCCAGAGCAGGGGCACAGGGTGGCATCCAGGCTGGTTTGAAGATCTCCAGAGAAGGAGACTCCACAGCCTCTCTGGGCAGCCTGTGCCAGGGCTCTGTCACCCTCACAGGAAAGAAGTTCTTCCTCACATGGAGATTATTAGCCTTTGTCGAAGCCCTTTTGTCATTAACGTGCAGGACTATTGCAAGTTTTCCAACAAAACTCATAGAAATAGAGCGCTTTGCTTTTATATTTAAGCATCCAGATAAAGGGCCTGATATTCTGAAGTCTTGAGCATCTGACATGTCCCAGCGTATTGTTGGGCTTTGGATCAGTCATTGCTTGATGATATTCAACAGAGATTCAGGAAAAGAACTGCAGAGAGGTTTTGTTTTTTCAAAAAATCTCGAGCATCTTCATCACACAAGACATTTTTACTAATCACCATTTAGCACTGCAATTTAGTAACATCAATTTATGTATTAAAAAAAAAAAAAAAAAGAAAAAGATAAGCCATGACATCAGCATAGGTTCTATGATTAACAAACTATTGTCATCTTTCTGAAATTCAAAGTTGGTTTGGGGCTGCCTTCCAGAACTGAAATTCATTCAGACAAAAAACAATTAACACAATAAGATCAATAGTCAAAAAAATTCCAGCAATAAACCATACATGATTGCTAAACAATATTAAGCCGTCAGTGTGCAAATGACGGCTCTAGGGAGAAGTTGCCATCTACAAATTGCTTTATTTAAGATTAGGCAATATGCAATAATGGCCCAAAGCATGCCAGAAAAGAAAGACATATTTTAAATTGATTTAACTACTCAAGTAAACACTGCCTTTTCAAAAACATCAGTTTCTGTAAAAGTATATGTGAGCAATAAAGTATTATGTCTGCACTGTGCAACTACAGCGCTCTTCCTTAGGTGCCAAACAAGCAGAGCGGTCCCTGTGCAGGGAATGATGTAAAAGCTGAGCACAGACATAACGGCAGCTCTCATACTTGCTCTATGCCTTTTATTTTCCATATTAGCAAAGACAATGAGGTCAGAGAGAGAGGATCAGTGTCTTTTCTTCATCTAAAGATGGAAGTTCTGTAATCAGTTCTGGCTCTTACCTTGCCTTGCATCCTTGGCTTCTAGGTTGGTCGCTCTTATCCCCCGCCAAAAAAAAAAAATCTTAAAAAGAAAGAAATGTCCCTTTATTTTATGGTTTCTAGACACTTAAGTGCATGTAAGTCACCAAAGGCTCCATTTGTCCCTTCAACCACCTCGCACAGGTTCTCTCTTTGAAACAAGTTATGGCAGCAGAGGCCAGGAAACAAGGGTCACTGTTGCAGGACACACTAAGGACTGCAAGGAACTGCCCTTTCCAATGAACAGATGTCATTCCCTACACATTTATACCAAATACAAGTTTCTCCCTGTGCCCTGGAACTAAACTAAGACAAGGTTCATCTGAGAACAATCCGTAAGCACATGAGTAGGTCACTGCTCAGATGAAAAGCACCCTCAGCTCCACTAAATAGATGTCTAAAGACTGTGATGAGAACATGCACAACCTCAGGAGTAATAACCTACACTGAAGATATCAAAGGAAGATGGATTTCATTGCAGTTTCCTTGCATATTCAACTATTATCTCACCCTCACAAGACAGCAGCTTCTGTTCTTCCTCCTCTCTATGATGTTTTTCTGCACCAAACCTATGAAGAATTCCCCTGGTTCCCTTCCAGCTTCCCTAACCAATGGCCAAGGAAGATGGAGCATGTGCTAAAATTGGTCCTCAAGAAAATTTGGGTGACCAGGCAAGTAAATCGACTAAGCAGAACAGAAAACTTTCTTCTTAGCAGGGGCATAGGTAGAACGTGCCTCCTCTGCCCGGTTGTTTTCTTGCAACTACTATGAAATTGCTATCCTTGAGAAAGCAATTCCCCTCTGCAAGATTTGGTTAGAGAGTTCAAAAGTTACCAGATGGTGGGAATAGACAGTGCAATTGAACTGAATAAACCTCTTTTTTTGTTTCTTCTTGCTTTTTATGGAATGCAAGCTAAAAAAGGACAACCCCAGAAGACACACCGTAGGCTTCCACCAAAGCCTACAGCAGTCTTGCTCTGGTGGAAGCAGCTGTTCTCCAGCTGTTTAATCTTCCACCAGGTCCAAAAATACAACGTCATTTGTAGGGTGACATAATATTTTTATGAGTCCTGTTAATATCCTTGTAAAAAGGCAAACAAACTTCCTCTCCTTTGAGCCTCACAAAGCAGCGGGCAACTTCAAGCCAATCCCAGGCATGATGCAATTGCTCTTAATTAATCTGTATTGTAATATCTAATTACACAAGGCAGTTAGCTCCAGCAAAACATAAAGGTGCATTAAGTAATGTGTATTAAGTGAGTCCCTGTGAAGGAGAGAGAGGGCAGCGCATGAGGACTCTAACAAGGACTGGTAGAGACCATAAAACCAACCTTTCATTTTCATTGGCCGTCATGAATTTTAGCACTCAGGTGCTGAAGGTATTTGGAGTAGTCCCTTGAGTAAGAAACAGGTTACATGGAAACTATCCTCCCAGCAACAAGTGAGCATTCCTGTCCGTGACTGTGTTCTGCCTGTCATCCGTTGACTACGTTCTGTTACTATTTGATGATTTCAATGTATATTCTGCAGAACAGTTGCATGAAATCGCCAGGTCTGGCAGGAGGCACCTTCCTTTCTTTGGCATTGGCTACTTTTATGTGTATTCATGTGGCTTGTTAAAAATGCACCTCAATCCCTCGGGGGAACGTCTTGGTATGTAGACGTCATGTTTGGGCCAGCACGAATGGACACACCATGGAGAAGACCTTGCCACGCCAATGTGCTGTATTCACAGCTTCTTGCTGCATTACAAATGTGGCTAATACAATTGCATGCATTTTGTAAAATGGTATTTTGCAAAACACATTAGACACTGAACCCACAGAACCTATGGAATTGTATAACTTACCCGGAAAAGCTTCTTTCCAAAGTTTAAGTATTTTCCATATTCTTAATGGATTAACTATTAGTAAATAGCACATCCCACTAGAAAAAAAAAGTCTAACTTTTGAAAATGTTTTGCCTTGATTGGCTTTAGATACTCTTGCTTTATTCTAATTCAACAAAAATAAAACTTTTCATTTCTCCTGGAAATACTGCTAGAAAAAAGAGAAATAATCCATTGCTTTTTGTGCTAACTACTGTAAATAGAGAGCCTGAAAATAAAAAGAAAAGAAATAATTCATCCTGTGATCCCAGCTTCTGCTGACAGCAAGTTTCTAAGAATCTGCATTTCCCACTCGGAGTTCTCTTAATTCCTGCAGCACTCTTATTTTATGTTCATTAACTTTCTTCTATCGCTACTGTAGATTATTTCCAGGTAGTCAGAAAAAAAGATGCAAATGGAGCAGAAAAGAGGAGTGACTACAAAAGTTTTTAGTTTCCCAATGAAGCTCGGGGAGACATAACATTTTCAAACAAATGCAACACTAAATCCTCCTACGCTGTGGTGTAACAATCAATTTGTTTGCCTAGAAAACTTCTAAGGCTAAGGCAAAAAAAAAGGGAGATAGATAATTCAACAGTATCAGGAGATGGAAACTCTTAACAAAAACTCCCTACAGCAAATAGCAGGCAAAGAATAACACACTGAAAAGAGCACATATTCAATTAAAATAATAATTAGCATCCCAGTCCTTCCTTCACAGCTATATTGAACCCTTTTGCCTGAGTTTTCACCCAGAAAATTCTTATCAAGAAGTTCAGCCATTAGCACTTAGCAAGCTTTACATGAATGTCTACATATTCACCTCTTAAATTACTGCAGAGCATTTCAAGGCCAAGAGGAGAGATTTTGGTGTACAAACTGGTGTAGCTCTTTAAAGATCAATAGAGAAACAGGACTTACATCCTTGTTTTGCTAAAATATGGTTCGCCATAAAAATGCATTTCATTACACCTGCTACTGATTTAAAAGAGGTAACTTCCCCACAAATAGATCCTCATTAAAGGCAAGTGATTTGCAAAGGCGCCCGTGCCTGTTGGTTTTTCACCTTTCTAATTAAAATCCCCTTCTAATTCCTGGCTGTGACTTTCCCTGCCCGAGCGCCGCATCCCACCGGGTCACGATGACACGACTGTGCCCACGTGTCTGCCCAACCTCCTGCATCTGCATAATGGCAATTTGGCTCCGGAGCCCAATTTGCTCCATAATGCAGTCCACGGTGCACATTCATCCGGCTAATTTCCACAGTGACAACAGTACTTGAAAAAGGGCTGCTCTAGTAAATTGAAATGTGACATCTACATCAGGGTAAACACTGGAGCCCCCTGAATACTTCATTGGCAGCCGCACTATTTTAGCTCGGAAATAAATTTTTCCCCAATAGCAGCTTTTATTTCATTTCGAATCCATCAGATCTTCCAACTTCTAATTCCCAGCACTGCCCTTAGAGTTTTTAATCTTATCTTCCCCGTGCGAAACTGCTGGAGCCCAGTGCTTTTAAACACAATAACGCAACAGTTTCTGAGAGCTGTATAAATCACGTGAGAGACCATCCTATTAATTCCTCTTCTCATTACCAATTTTTCTCTTTTATTTACAAGGCTTGGGGACTTGAAAATTCAGTTACTTGGCAGGAAGGAAGAGCTGCAATTTCATTGGGATCTCCCCTCTGGCTCTTGACATTTTCAGAAACCTGTTGGACAATAACAGTCGGGTCAGGCCAGACATGGAAATTATGCCAACTCCAAGACAGATCAAGTCCAGTTTGTAGCTCTCAGATAATGACTTTGTCCTCAAGGCTCTTTAAGCAAGAAAAAAAAATCCATCTTCAAAATAGCAGACTAGCAGTGCTACGAAAATCCTGTCTGGAAAAAGGACGGTAAATGGATTAAAAAGCACTAGAGGGTGAAGAAGCAACTGGTTGTTTTATTCTGCTTATGAAGACCAGCATTTCTTTAAGGAAGGAAGGAATTATCCTGCGAGCTGTAAAAGACAATTTCTATGATGTGGATGCAAGCATGTACAAGAAACAGGCAAAGAAGAATTTAAAACAAGTATTAAAGCACCATGGCTAAATTCAGCTAATTAACTGAGAGCAATTCTAACATTTTATGAGACTTCTGCTCTTAAAAATGAAGTCTCTGTAGAGAGAGAGGATTAAGAGGAAGCCACATGCCATAGATGAGCAACGCTGAAAAGCTGGATTTGTCTTCTACTCTGAGCCTAGAAGGACTGGCCTGAGCTATCTGGAATTACAAATACTCAAAACAAACTACAAACCTTGCCTCTGAAGGCAGCAAGTTCCTGATGTTGTGACTACTCTGTGCAATCTGTGTAGATTCCCACTCTGCGCAGACATCTCATGGGTCTCCCTGGCTTCAGACCTCAATGGTGCTGAGTGCCCTTGGGACTCCCTGGACACATCTGCTCTGTAACCGGCTTAATCGCTTCTTACCCGAGTGCCCTCCAAAAATAACCCTCCAAAGACCACAGTCCCCTTGGGCTGCGCTTAATTCTTGTCACAGGTTTGGGTTTACCGAGAGAATTAATTGACTTTGTGAAGCATGAAGAAACAGAAATGGCAGCGTGTACCTCAATTAAGCTCTATTTTTACAATCGTTTTCATACCTGCTAAATTACGAGACTTTAAGGACTTTTACAAGTCTGTTTGATTCGCCTGTATCGAACCCGGCTAGGGACTCGTTATTACAGCACAGGCAGCAGTTTAACAAGATTAAAATACCCCATCGAGTCAATCTTGCTGCAAAGGGCTTCAGAGTGCTCAGTCAGCAGATCTGAGGAGCCCTGCAGTTTGCAACTGGCAGTCCTCACGCTGCTAACGCTCAGAGGCTTTCATAACTCCACCGGTATTTAAATTCATGAGCCAAAACACAGCATAAGTTCTCTTTTATTGCCATCATGTGCGACACAGACTGTCTTATTTAGCCCTTTGCAACTCACAGGGCTCCTCCGACTGTTTAAGGGGAGGTGTTTGCTTCATCGAGCAGCAAACAGATGCTCCTGGTTCTTTAAAACCTGTTGGTAGAAGTTACTGGCTCTTTCCAACCAAACTTAACCAAAATTCTTAATTATTGCATATTTTGTATCGTGGCATTTTGTATCATAGAAGGGGACTGCTCCAACTCGGCACAAAACTGCTACCTTCTGCCCAAAAGCAGAGCCTTCAGCCCCACGCTTTGCCAGTAGTTAAAGGGAATATAAATTTATTAAGAAGGGAATGAGTTCTCGTATAATAATCCGGCACCACCAAAGTATCAGTAGCCATGGATTCACCAAAAGATCGATAAATGTGGAAAAAAAATCACTGGTTTCCATCCAGTCTGTGGGAACAAACTCAATTACACTATTTACTTCACTGGCTTCATTAAACAAGCCAAGCTGTCCTCATCCACCCACAAAGCCATCTCCAGAAGCCTATGGAAAATATTGATTTTTCTTGCTCAGGTCAAAGATGCAATGCAATAAAATAGCTTAAGATAACTGCTGCCTTCCCAGGTTGTAATTAGAGCCTTGAAAACCATGTCTCCAGGTCCTGGTTTTAGATCTGTTAGCAATTCACTTTGACCTTAGGCAAGCAATTCTGGACGCTCAGGAACTTGCTGCTTCCTGTGAAACAAGCACAGTTAAGCTATCCCAGCAGGCGGGTTGTTTGGCTTTGAGACTTTTTGCTCTTTTAACTGATGGTGAATGAATGAAATCCACTTCATTTTAAATGTATTGAAAAAAATAGGGAAAAGAATGGATTAGCAATTGAAATTATTCTATATGGATTATGCAGCTGAGGACCTAAACAAGGAGATGAGTCTCCCTAATGTCAAGGGATAAGAACATACTCACCAGAGGGTGATTTCAGGAGTTACTGGGAGGCATCACAGAGGAGTTTTCAAGGAGACAGAGCAGGAAAGATCACGAAAACAAGTAATTAATCTCAGTGTTGAACATCACGTAACTAATTGTGATTTATTTATTCTAAGTGTAATGCTGAACTGCTCCCCCACTCTCGCAATGGCCAAAATCAGCACGGAAATTTTACACCAATGGTAGTGAACTCCGAGAGGATGAAAAAAGTGTTCTTACTCCCCAAATCCAAAGGACAATGATGGTCGCCCTCTTTTACAGTTTGTTCCGTTATGATTCACAAAATATTTACCCCATTTTGTGCAATCTTAGTAATTTAATACGAAATATACATTTTTTTCATGGACACTCGGTTCTTTAGAAGTTGAGAAAAATGGTGCTGCTGAACTCAGCAGTGCTAGTTGGAGAGAAAAAAAATCTTTGCAATTTTCACATTCTGTCACGGGACCTGCACCCAGTGAGTCACTTTGCTTCCTGCCCACAATCAAAATAATTGCAATTCCACTTTCACAAAAGGTGCATCTATCCCTCAAAAACCTTGACCTCAATGTCTTTGCTTGTCGGGATCAAGCAAACATTAGAATGCCACGTGATTAAATCAGCTTTTTCCTTCTCCTTTCCCCATGTTGTCAACTTTGCTTTTTTGGCCAATATCCTGAGTTTTCTAGTATTTTTGTTATGACGTCTTACTAGCTCAGGGGTTGGATACTGAAGGCCTATGAACTGACTTCATGAAGTACAGAGCATCCTAACTATCTTGTACAAAGAAAGAGTAACAGCTTCACATGAAGCCCTTGAAACAAAACTTCTACCTTTCCTTACTGGTCGGGCAATCACAAAGCTCTGGAAAGAACCACATTTCAGAGGTACTAAAAATATCCAGCCTATTACAGGAAAGTAAATGTTTTCTCCTCTTCTTCATGGAGAGTAAAGAAAAAAAAAGGACTCAAGTGCTAAAGTTGGTGCCAATATCACATATTTTTTCAGTTTGGAGCTTTTCGGTTTACCCAGCAGTACTGCAGCAAGCAGCTGCATCCCAGTTATCATAAGCACTCGCTACATAAAGTATGAGGATCATAGGGAAGAGAAGACAGAAATGCTATTCCAGCATCACACTGCAGAAATGTGTGAATTTAAGTCTTCGGATTTCATTTTTGCTCGGTGGGACACAAGATATGCGTACAGCTCATTAAACTGTCTCCTCAGACTACACTCCATAGGAGTTATAGGAGCAAGAATAATTCTTGCAGGGGCAGCGTGTTTGATTCCCACCAAAAAATACCCGCTTTGAGACCCAGCAGAACAAGCTCTCGTGAAACTACAGGTTTAGCAGGGCTGTTATTGAGTAAATCCACACCTGAGGTCAACGCTGCCATGTCCAGAGTGACATATATACACCAAAGGTAGAGTTCTTCTTGTCACCAATGTCATGACACTGAAGACGACACCTTGCTCGATAATGCAAGATCTTATTGGAAGGAAAATGCTTTTTGGCTTCTCAGTTTGGATACTGGACATCAAAAGCCTGGGCAAACACTTTAGATCGTGGTGCTAGCAAGATCGTTCCAATTTGCAAAGGATGGAAGATTTATAATCTAGGGCTAAGGAAGAGATTTTTTGGATGGATGTTGAGACGAATCTCTCAGAGCTGTTCAGCAAAGCAAATAGGAAAGGATAACATAATATGGTATCACTAACTGGTAAAAATGACTCCAAAGTCTGTTCTCTTTGGATTATTTTACCACAACTCAATGGCTGGATCATTCTAGGCCTAAAAGTGGGGTTTCATTCCTAACTGGAGAACACTTCTATAAAGCACTACTACTAATACAGCAAAGCTTCAAATCTACATCAAGAGAAAGGCAATGCAATGCAGAATGAAGTTACATTTTATCTACTGCATAAATACAGCACACACATATAATACACAGTGCAACAGCAGGCTGGTCTCAGTTTAGATGAACCAGCCCTTCTTTAGTACAGCAGAGCTGAATAAACTCTCTCAACACCCTAAGCACTAACTTTACAAGCAATTTAAAATGTTAAAAAAAAAAAAAAAAAGAAACATAGAAATCCCAGTGATGCATTTGCCTGTAACATTTTCATGGAATCAGTAAGCTCCATTCAGTGATTTCCAAAAACCAACATGTTGATACACACGCATGAGGAATTCAATTGATGCTACTTTTACAGGATGTTCATGTCCAGTTAGGAACCCCAGGCAAGACTGTTTTTAAAGAATTACTTGTAGGGTCTAGAGAATGAATCATTAACTGCTCAGTGACATTCTGAATCCTGCTCTGATACTCAAATACAAGTTGTGGAGATGCAAAGTTTTGTTTTCAGCAAATCTTGAGGTATTATTTGCAAGAGGATATAAAACCTAGAGCCCTCTGACAAGCACTTAGCTTACAAAATCCTCAAACCACCAAGCTGAGAAGTTCTTTGCTTTCTCCTGCTCTCTCTCATTTATCCTTTCTTGTGACCTCAGCGCCTGCTTTCTGAAGAAGTGATAAAAATAAAACCTCTCCATTGCTCCTTCCCCAGTCTCTGGCAAAAACTAAATTCGTCAATTTAGAGTTTTACGTTAAATCTGTACAGTTTGCCTACGCGTCCTGCTTTTACTGTTAATTAACAATTCAAAATGAAGACATTCACACACTGCAACTCTGCAGGCTTGAAATTGTAAAATGCCACAGGGTAGAAAACCCCAAACCCGGGTGGTGGCAGCCACAACACACTGCCAAAGTGGGCACTAGCTAAATGCAATACCCAATTAGGCACACAAGAGAGCAACCAGATGTTTCCTTGCCGAGGTCAACTTGTCTATAAAGCAAATATCTACTGCATAATAGAGCTTAATAGGAAAAACTTTGGAAAAGGACCAGTGTGAGGGCTTCTGTTGGAAGGATAGCAAAAAATAATCAGAAATGGCTAGTAAAACGCGTGGGAGCAGAGGAGCAGCTCTTAGCAGCATTCAGCCACTGCTGCTTTATTTGTGCCACAGACAGGGACTACACTGTGCAGACGGGGAAAATTTATCAGCCAACTGGAATGACAGCAGCTTGGTTGGGCCTCTTCAATTGAAAACCATCACAGACCAGAAAGGGCCTCAAAGAGTAAAGAGGTATTTGGAGAAAATGGCTCAAATGGCTGATCATTCTAGTGGACAATGTCAAAACCAACATCTATCTGCCTGATATTTCTGCCAAAACTTTGTCTACAAAGAAAGTACAACCCCCAGGCCTTGCTGTAGGCAGTAGACGTGCTGTTAATAGCTGCCTGTCCTTCAAGGATTTTGGAGAAGGTGGAAAATCCAGCTAATAAACTGGTGTTCTTTGAGGATTACTGGAGTGAAAACTTTCATAGCCATGTGACAGAGTTCAAGAATAACACTTTGTGCTTGTTATATAAAAGGATACCTTGTGTACGTTGATTTACAGCTTCACATTTCACTACTCCAAGAAAACACATCCTGTGATTTTTCTTGATTCCTGTAAGCCCTAAAGAATAAACAAAGCTATAGGAAGTTGGACAAATCCCATCCTGATTCCACCGCTATCCAGAACGGTTTTAAATAAATTCATTACTGCAAAGTCTATTTAGCAGTGATTATTTATAATCCCAAAGGAACAGGACATTCATATTGCTGAGGAATTGCAAGCTAAGGAATAGTCGAGTTATTTGAGTTGGAAATCACCAAGATGCAAACATGAAAGTTCAGCACAGCACAGCACAGATATTGTGGCACTGCACGATTTGGTGGCTCCATAAGGTACAATACACATGCGGAAGGAAAATACCCCTAAAGTATCTTCCACAAAGCATATTTTTGTCAAAAGCAGTGGAAATCACTTATCCATAATGATTTATGGGCAAGGAAGGAAATCAAGGATTGTCCCATGTTGCTTTCAAGGCCCTTCTCACCTTCCTTCTCTGGGGCTTTTCCAAATAATTCTCCACATACTCACTGTCCCTTATGAAAAAGTGGAGACATTCAATGTACCAGCATCCGCTCACCCCAAATATCTGCTTTCTTCCCCCACCTCAAACGTACTAATCTACTGGAAGAAATCTGTGGCATAAACATTCCTCTAAATCAAAACTATTTGAAAAAAAACTTTCTCTAGAGATTCTTAATAGTACATTTAACTAAACTTAATGCTATTGGAAACAGATGTAGTGTGGTCTTATTTCATTATAAGCAGACTTCTTTATAAAGTAATATATTTTATAAACTGCAATTCAGACTCTTGTCCATGCATTTACCATCACTCCTTACATTTTAATTTACAAATGCTGCGATATTATCCAAATCTGGGAGCTGTAGGGAAGAGGAATGAAAAGCAAGTGAAAAAAAATCAGGATTTGGCAGTTGTATTAAGCTGTCTTAAATTTTCAATGATTTATTGTGACTGGGCCTTTCACAGCCCTTTTTACAATAATCATATATATTAAAGAGAGCCATGAACTTTCCAGGGTTGTTTTGACTAGAAAACACTATCTAAAAAATGTAGAAAACACAACTGAAGTCCTTCCTTCTTGCAGCTGCCAGGGATTTCTGTCTTATCCTTTAGTTGGCAGGAGCAAGAGTAGGAATGTAGACAGGTCTCTACCTCCAAGAGATGGTCGCTGCACCATGGCCCTCTCTAGCCATGCTCTAGGATGGGAAGCACTGAGCTCAAAGATCCTGGTCCTTGTTTGCAGGACATCCAACTCTGACATACAGATTTTCTTATTTTCTCCCACTTTTCATGGAGGGTCTCAAACCATTTATGGCCAGGGATGCACTTTCCTAATCCGCTATTGAACATCCTAATGATCATCCCATTTGATACTCGCCTACTCAGATTGTGTCCCAAAACAAATGGAAATGGAAGAATTTAATTCACTTTTCATCAGTCTACCCACATAGTTCGCAAGAGCAAAGCGGATACAACTGCCTTCGTCCTCCCCTGGTGCTCTGCTCGCACAGATCCTCCTGATTCCAAATGGACCTTTCAGGAACCCTCTGCTCTGTAGAGTGAAACTATCATCTAAGAGACTGCCCAAGGTAACAGAGCAACAGAGTTACTGAGCTGCAGAATGGGAAACAGAATCTAGAATTGTATTTTTCACTGTAGATTCAGCAGCCTAAAAGCTCTCATTCATATGTTTATCCAGATCACCTTGAAATTTGCTTATCACATTTAATGGAGGCCAGATTAGAGGTCCACGTCTGGATTAACTTGAGTAAGGTGCTCCCAAGATACTGGTTTCACCTAAAGGACGAAACTGAATTTGCCCCAATTTAGTTTTAACAAATTTGAAGGGCAAGACTATGGCATCGATGACCCCAAAGTCATCTCAGTCACTCAATCTGGGCCTTAGAAAGGCTCCTGTCTTGGGGACAGGGTGTTACAACTCAAGGATTTGTTAATGACCAAGTCAACGGTTGAGAGCAGAGCTGACATCTGGCAGGCAGGACTCTGCTGAAGCGAGAAGGATGGGACAAGGGAACACACAGGGAACACAAGGGAAGGATGGGTCACACAAGGGAACCAGCTGCTGCTTGAGCTTTAGGTGCATCCGCGCACCGAGGGCTCCAATTCCGATTCGTTACAGCTAGGAGAACAACCAGAGGGCCAGATTTGCTATCAAATGGAATTTAAACTTTTGCAGCCTGCTTTGAATAGCAAAATTATTTAAGAAGAAAATCTAATTATTTCTGAAAGGTATTATATCACACGTGTTCAAGGAAGAAATGTGAAAACAACTCCTAAATCCTCAAGGTCTTCATGTGTTCCAAAAAATCTTGCTCCCCTCTCAGCCCTTCTGTCCTATGCTGCTCCCTAGTTCCTTGATATGCAGGTTTCCTGGGGAAATCTGCTATTTCTGAGAGAAAGCCGTGAAACAAGGATGCAAGGATGGGATGGAACACAGGGAGAGGCAGCCACGCTAGGACAACTGCTGCCAGAGAGTGCAGAGAGAACCTCACCACTGCACGCTGCAATGTTAGGTCTTTGTCATTTCTTTTCCAAGGGCTCAGGCAAGTATACAGACATAGAAGAATACTTGTCTATTCACCTTCTTATGGAATTTAAATAATAATAGCTAAAGTAATGTATGTTCATATGATTTCTTATCAATACACGGTCTATTGTCTTTCAGAGGGGGGTTGTAAAGCAGCTGAACATCGTAAAATGTCTCAGGACTAGCTTTTTCCTGTGGATTTTTAGATTTTAAAAAGCCTTCTTTACGTTGCATTATAGAGAAGAAGGATTCATAGAGGATAATTAGAGCATTAAGTTGTTGAACATGAAACTTTTTCCAAATCCCTTGTTCTCAAATAAAGCACGTGGCTTCTGTAAATTGAAGCGGAAGCCTCCAAAACAACCAGCTTTCCTTATTTAGCAATTTCAGTTATTTTTGCCCCAGATTTCCTAAAACAATGCCAACCTCATTTTGAGGCTGATATTCTTCCAGACTAAACACTGCATCTTCTCTTAGAGCTTTCAGAAGTTAGGGAATAGACATAACCAAGAAAAAACAGCTTTACTGAGGTCGAGATACAATAAAACCCCAAGCCAAAGCAGTGGCTTTTGGTATTTTGCCTCCAACATTTTGTAAACCACAACACTCAAACTTATGAAAAATAGCACACTTAATCATGAAAAAAAAGCCACTGCATATTCTTCACACTTTGTCTATTTTCATATCCTTTCCCATTGCTTCCAGTAAAGGATATAAAGGCAAATGCCTGCAAAAGGGATACTGCTTCCAGTATTTTTGAGTAGACAGAAAGGCAGTGATTTATTGGAAATACTGACTCCCAGCTCTGCTGATGCAGCGGAGATGTGTGGTGATGGTGAGAGATTTTGAAACATGCGGGATATAAAAATGCAACAAGACAGAGCTGAATGGGGACAGCCGTTCCTGGCATCTAACTATTTCACTTTCTCCGATAATTCCTATATGTCTTTGGGTTTCTGACATAAGTTTTTTTTTTTTTTTTACTATTAAGAAATATTGAAAATAAATATATATGCATTTTGAAGGTACAAAAATTTGAATTTCTCCCACTTGTTTCACCCAGTCACATATTTCTCTTGCAATGTCCCACTGCAATCCATTTCCTACTGCCCATTAATTTTTGCAAAAACTCATTTTTCTCACGGCGATGGGACATCTGCTTAAAACAAATTTTTGCAATGGCAAAACTCCAGTGAGAACATTATCAGGGCTTTGGTTCACTGAGTTATCTGAGTTTAATGCTTCATTTTAATCATATGAATAGTCTCGCTGAAATGGAATACTTCTAGACTGAGCGCTAGTCATAGTTATGAATAGCTTTGGTATCAAGCAGCGCCTCGAAGCCCAAAGACTAAAGCTTCATTGCTCCAGACAAGATACATATAGGCTAAGAGATGATCCATACGTTGCAGCATTCTCACTACATCACAAACTAATTAAAGCAGCAACGGAGGAACGGCAACAGAAACTTCATGTATAGTTTGTACCATTATTATTCCATGCACGGTCAGGAAATCCAATTCTTTCAGATTATTTATGAATCGGTCCCAAGATAGAGGAAAAAACAAACCCTCTCATTAATTTGCCTATGCTAAACAACAAAAAGCAAATTATTTAAAATTCTTCTCCATTGTGCTTAGAGGTAGGTGCATGGGCACTAGGTGTTTATGGTCCCTCTTACATCTCATGTGGTTCAGCAAGCAAGGGATCAAGATAAGATGTCATTTAAACACATAACACTCCATGCAGTACATCATCGTATTGTGCATTAAAACAGTATCGAACATCTTAGCCAGTCCCACTGCTCCCCAAAGAGAACAGCATTCTCCGCAGCAAACAGTAGTGAATGTAGAGGCTTATAATGTAAATAAAGCAAAGTTTGAAGAAAAAGGCTCCTTTTCTACACAAAATCTTCTGTAGTGAACAACAAGAGGGAAAAAAAGTCTCAAAAAAAGATTTCTGTAAAGTTTTGGGAACTTCATCGACTAGATCAGTTTATCCTAAACATCTGGAAAAGTCACACAGGACTTGACTGCATCTGAAATATCCTCACTTGGCCTGCCACAAAAATGCATAGCTCTCTGGGTCTGTTCCCATCACATATTTTCCTGCTGGAATTTTAATTATTAGGCATTTTAGTGCTTTTTTCTTTTTCCTGAGAAACTACCAAGGCTCAAGAATATTAAGGTAACTAAAGTACGATTCTGGAAGTGTCCCACTCAGCAGAGTAGGAAGAAGAACATAGTTGGAGAAGACCAGAGGGTAGAGGAACATCATCGGGGTGACGGAGATGGCCTGAGGGCTCTGCGTGCTTGGGGAGACATGGACCATCCATGGTCACGATGAGGATGAGCAAGAGGAACGAGGAGAACCAGCAAGGGCAGCAGCAAGGCAGTCATGGGGTTATACTTTGAAGCAGCGATTAAGCAGCTAATTAATTGATTAATCAAAACAATTAACTAGATGTCAAATCAGCACGGCAGCAAATTTAAACAGTCAATTAATTCATATATTCAAAAGAACAGTAAATAATTAATAAGGAATTAAAGAGTTTGTTAATTACGTGGCAGCAAATTAGGTATGCGGAGAACTAAATGAGAAGCAATTAATTAATTATGCAGAGAATCAAATGAGCCACAAAATATTTATGCAAAGAATCCATATAAACGGGCAGCTTCAAAGCAGATGGGTGGCAAAAATGCCGAGATACATTAAGGAAAAATGTTAATAAGATCAATTACTGGCAACTGTAGTTAGCTAAACTATTAAGTAAATCATTTGAGTCAAGAATGAAAGTCGGGTCAGAAATCAATTGACTGAGGAGAATTAAGTTATCAAACAGATTCTAAAATAAAGATTTGTCCAGATACGGGGAGCATTGACAGTCAGAAGGAGGAGATCTGGTGAAATAAACATGTCATAGGAAATTAAAATGGACAACAAAAATACTGCTTTGTCACTATACTTCAGTATTCTGTCCATCCCCTTTGCCATCCTCCTTTGCTCACTGCTACACTGTTATACCCAGCCCTGTATTTAAGTTTGATTACAAAGGAATTAGGATTCATTTCTTATATTTGCCTGAAAATTGGCAACTGGAGCATTAGACAAATAAGTAATGCATTGCATGGACATTCATCTCCCAACAGCAGTTTGTCATTGCTGGTAATCTTTATTTAAATATTAGTAATATGCAATTATTTGGCCTAGAATTGAGGGTTTATGACTCTAGAATAGCACAGACAAATACAGAGCCAGCAAGATGAGGCTGACACTGTAGACCCCAGGGCCATAAACAACTTGGCCGTGGTAAGTTAAAGCAATGCACATCTGAGAGTGTGAAAAGGGTTTTAGAAGTAAGAAAGAGATCTAAAGAGCAAATATAAAATATCTAGTTAGCCTATGTAAAACCCACTATATACAGTGAATTCAGTCACTACATTGTCTTGCAAATTGGTGAAAAAAGAGCAAGGTGAAAAACCATATTCAAAAACATAAAAGCAGCACAGGAGGAGCCTAAAATAAGGAGGAAGAAAGTAGCAACATCCTGATAAAGAGAGGAAGAGGAAACTCCATCATCATCCTCACACTCCTTGCAGGGAAGAATTTGGGGATGCTGGTAACTCACTACCACCTCCTGCTTCTTCAGACGACAGCTTGGGATGCCATGAGGCAGTAGAAAGATGAATATAACCACAGAGAAAGGAGTGTTTATATATGTATTTTTATATATATATACATATATATATATAAGTGAATAACAATTTTAACTATGCTATTGAGATCCTTCCTTCCTTCCTTCCTTCCTTCCTTCCTTCCTTCCTTCCTTCCTTCCTTCCTTCCTTCCTTCCTTCCTTC
>JAWLRI010000795.1:103649-133212 GCA_034781795.1 Crypturellus tataupa
TCCCTCCCTCCCTCCCTCCCTCCCTCCCTCCCTTCCTCCCTCTCCTTACCTTCCTTCCTTCCCTTCTTTTATAATAACAAGATACAGAGATTAATGAGACCAATTCTTTAATTTTACTGTTAAGATTTCAGTCATGCCAGCAATAAATTCCTGGTTTTGCAAATAAGAGGTATTTCTTCTTTGTCCAAAAGGAAGATTTTGGATTGTAGCATCATTCCCTTGGAATCATGTGTGTTAAACTAACTGCAACTTCCCAATTATACAGGACTGGATACAAGATTAGATTTCATCAGCTTTTGAAGAGAGAAAATCAAGTGAAAAATGCGACTGCTCACTCTCTCGTGAAGGGGTTTCAAAGCACTCTCCAAACCACTTTTTCCTACGCAAATAAAGGAAATCCATTAGAGTCTGCTGAACTGCTGTGAAAGGACTTTTCTTTTTACTCTTTTTTATATCAAGACACAAGCTTTTCTAATGGAAAAAAAATATATATATACTTTTTTGCAGCATTTTGAATTTCTCCTGGAAACTTTTGGTTAGAATATTTATATAAAAAGGTCTTTACAGGAAAACAGCTCACCTCTTCCCCCTGTGCACACAGGGCTTTAGGGGAGGTGTTATATTAGCCCGTCCTGAAGGGCTACACAAAGTTTTCCTTCACCATGAAATGATTAACAGTTGTGCAAAATTTAGATACAAACACTTATTTATTAAAGCAACATCTATTTCAATGGCAGAAACAAATCAGAGCCGTGCAAAAATGGATAAAGCCCAGGTAAAATAAACTATGAAAATAAGACACCACATTAACCTCTTTTGACTTAAAAATATTTTTATGTATATATAGGTATAAAACTGTAACTATTTTCTAAAAGAAGTCTGGACAGAAGTAGATCATACCTGAAAAGGCCATTTTGTTCCCCTAATGACTGCAAGGAAGATCTCAAAAACCACAGTTTACACTACAGGATTTTCTTAAGGCGTCTTTTTCTTCTCAGCATGGCCTATGGCCATGACAAACCTCGGAACACGTTTCTAACTCGGGATAAAATGCCAAGACAGTTGCAGGGTCCTCCAAGGTGCAGTAAAGTATATTCCTGTTAACACCCTCTATCTTAGGGCTTCTGCTGAGGCTCTACTACGGCCCCTTGCTCTAAGAGATGCCAAGTCATAAATAAGAAAGAGAATAAAATCAGTAAATTATGCTTAAAATAGCATTAGAGAAAGAGTAAAATAAAACGTTTGCCAAGTGGGAGAAAGAAGAAATCAATATGGTTTAACACGTTTCTAGATTGCCAACCACCAGAGAATGCAGGAGCTTACAACAATAAAAATACAGCTTTAATACAGTACCAATAGAAAGCAGCAACAAAATCAATCAGGAGCTAAGTGAAATTCATGAAGCTCTGGTTCTAGCTGAGAGAGCTCTCCTGTCCTCCCCAAGCAAAAGCCTGCAAAAAAACCAAGAGTTGGCTCTGGCTGTAAGTTTTTAATGGTTACAGAAAAACCAAGGTTACGAGGTTTTAAATCCATTATTAATATAGAGCCTCCATCCTTGGAGATATTCAAAACCTGATGGGAAACAATCCTGGGAAACATCGGAGTAGCTCACTGGTCATGGCAGCATCTCACACACAAGAGCAGAATATCTAACTCCATCTGCTCCCAAAAGCTCTCCAGTTAAACCTCTGGTATTAGGATGAAGGACCACACAAGCCAATTTTTTGCTGATCACCTTTAGGGATATTTGCATGAAACTCACCTGTTTTCTCAGCCCATCTGTTCCTGCTGCTCATTTACAATGCGAACTCTTAATTCTACCTTTTGATATCAAAGCTGGTCCCTGTGAAGGTAATTATGTCAGCAAAAACAAAAGATCAGGATGCCTAATGGAAAATGGCAAGCAGAAGCTACCAGAATTGCTATAAATGGCTTCTCTAACAGGTATTTAAATAGAACTGCTTCTACATATAGAACTCCTCTGGATGTATAAACTCATTAAAAAGTCACAGAAAAGTTACGCTAAACTGAAAATCACATTTTATAAAAAAAAGCAAAAATATTCTCTCTTCAGCAGTTTTATTTAACACTACCAGAGCAACAGATAATGATTCAAGGTGTCTGCTAGCTATGTATGCTTTTAATAAAAGCCAAGGTCAGTTCTCAAGAGCTCTTCACACACATGTACTTAAGATACAAAAACAGCAGTCAAAACTCTTCAAAATTACTGTCTGAGATCTATAGCACCGGTCCTCACCGATGATTCATAAATTGATGGGGCATAAAAGGAAATCCCATCCCTGTGATGGCCAGGGCACATCTACTTAAATAAAACCCAAATGTGTGACCTAAACTACAAAGTTTTTGCCAGCTTATTTTTTTAAAATACACTCGATATGAAATGTATTCAGTACATTCATTGACATAAAAGTTAGTAACATGACTAAGCCAGTGCACACTGTGTCCATGATGTTGATGGCACAAACACCTGCCTTAGCTGGGGAACCTCTGCTGTTCAGAAAAGATTTCCAAAATAGCTCGTAAATAGAGATGCCCAGATGCTCATTTGGTCCGTCAGACTTTAAAATTGGGCATCATGGGCTTTCTTAAGTTGCACTACAACTTAAGTGGATTCAAGTCTGCTTCACACAGACTAATCTGAATGCCCAATCTAATCTTTAAGCTAAAGAAATATATTTTAAAAAGACCCGAAAATTCCCCAGGCTAGTATCATTCCTATTCAGAAACCTATTAAATAAATGCAAAGCTGTTTTTCACTGAGAAAATAAAATGACATATGCACGACATTCTCTACTTCATGGGCAACTTTCATATATTTTGAGTTTGAAACTGGTTTCAATTTGCCAAGAAAAATGTTTTTTCCTCTCTACTTCATAGCAGCACGCAGGGTTATACAAGCCGGCAAAGTCGGCATTTTTCTTTGAGCAGATTCTGCTCAGCAGGCTCCAAATCCTTAACAGGAGAAAATCAGCATGATCTGTCGAACATTAGATCCTCGAGAAACGCCGAGAGCTGCACCTTCCCGCGAAGTTCTGAAAAAAAAAAGAGACTTCTCTTCTTTTATTATTATTATGCTAGCCTGCAGAAAAAGTTAAATTTGATTAGGGTAATCAATATTGCTTGGAATTGTGATACATGACACCCAAATAGCTCTTCTGTAGAAAAACAAGGATGGGTTGAAGGAATGAATGAGGCAGAGCCGCAATGCAGTGCTGTTCCAGCAGACCTGCGATCTTCCCTACCCTTTCTCTAAATAGCAGCTGCGATTTCTTCCTCTAATTACAATTCACTCTGGCTCCCCTCTTCCAACCCCCAAACTAATTTTAACGTAGCTTCTTGTTAATTAACTCCGTTAATTGGTAATGCTTCTCGGCAAATTTAGTAGGTTGCTGAAAGCACTGACTCGGTGTGTAGTAAATGCATATTCATCCTGATAAAATTCACGAAAAATGCCTCCTTTACAGAATACTCCTAATTCAACAAACTGTCTTCTTCTCTTACCTCAAGTCTGGTTGCAAAGGCCCAGAAAGTTCTGGGAAAACCACCACCGAATATGTTATAAATCAGAAATTAAATAAATACATCCTGTCCTATCAAGTTACATTCCTCAGGATACCTTCCCCTGAGGGTCTTTGGAGAAGTCATCCTTACTAATTTATGAATTGATTAAAAAGAAGAAATTGCAAAAGCAAACTAATTTCATCCAGTCTAGAAAACACATTATTAAATGCTGAATCTTCCCTGAGATTTGGATTTTTAATGAATGAAGGAGACCAAGTCACCCGTAACAACACGGAGCTCTGGTAGATGCAGTTGCATTCAGTCAAATACTTTCCGGAGGCAACGGAAGCAGTACCCAGAAATGGGTAACATCTACCAGCCTCTTCCAAGTCTGGAAAACATTTGGAGCCACCTTATGGCTCAGGAAAATAATTTAATGGGCCTGATAGTCATTCCCCCTTCCCTCATTGCTGCCCTTCTCCATACAAGGCTGCCTCCAGTAGATCTCTGCAAGGAGCGATGGAAACCACGGCTGTGCAATAAGGCTGATGGGAAGAAAAAGAAGACTCAGACGCATTTGAAAGTCATCTGAAAAAAATTCTTGCAGACATATGATATTATACTTGGTGCTGGGAAATGAGAGTTGCCGTGTCACCTAATGGGGACCAGAGTGAAAGTGCTGGAAGAGTTGCTAATAGGGGAAGGAAAGTGCCGAGCACATTGTTACCAGGAGTCCTGTTCACAGCAATGTGGCCGCCTGACCTACAGCAGAGCAAAAATATCTTATTCCATAGAGTCCTGAGTAGCTCCAAAAGCCATAAATCTTTCAGTCCTTCCTCACAAAGTGGCATCCATCATGGTGCCAGAGAGGTGTCATCTGTAATTTGCCTCTTCACACCTGTAAAAATGCCCTGGTTTTAGTGTTCGTCCAAAAAAATATACCATGTTTGAGCTCTCTCCCTGTTTAGTCTTTAGAGGAGTCCCTGTAATCTTGTATACCTGTTTAAACTGTTCTTAGCTGGGCTTAGGTTCAGAAGAGGGAGGACTGTGAGTGCTTCTTGCCCTCCTCTCTGGTATGGGTCCTCCTTTCCAGAGCTCCGCTGAAAGGAGAGAACGTCCAAAAGAGAAAACTTTGAACTAGTATCAAAATGAGAAGAAGAAACAACTGGTCAAGCAAATTCTTGACGCAGGTCTGTTTTCTGAAAGATTCCCTCTTCCAGCAGAGCGTCACAACAGCAAATTGGAAGTTCTCATACCAAATTTTCAGAACTCTGGAGCAGCTCAGGGTACTGCCACGGATTAGTCTCTGCCTCTTGGTATTGCAGAAAAAGCTCTCTACTCTTAAGGCTGATATATTAACTTCATAAACTTTATAATGTGAGCCACCACAGTGCAGCTCAGCTGTGCTAGAATTCTAAGAAATGTAGCCGTCTGCAAAATTGACATGGACATTTCTCTAATGAATACTCCCACCAAATAATTTTTTGCATAAACTATACCTTATGCATTCAGATTTCGTTATTTTTTGGTTTTCGCTGCTTCCAAGAAGCCATAAATTCAATCCCCAACACCAACAAGCAGAGCCTCCAGGGCTCCCGCTTAAATCTTGGTAGCACACGAGCAGATGATAGAAGAAAAGCCAACGCAGACAGCTGAACTTTACATCTTCAGGAAGATTCCTTGAATTCAACCGAACAGTTAAATATCTGCCAAGAAGACCATATCTTAGCTTCGAAAGAACTTGCTGGTTCTTGTATTTAATAATCAGCCCTTCATCCTTGCAGGATTTACCAAAATGACTCGTACTTGATGATTTTGCACTTTAGCCAGGACAGGTAACACCAGCAGAAAAGGCAGGACCAACAAAGACTCCAACTCAAGCAGTGCGGTTCCCCCAGCAAGAGAGCTGACAGGTCACTCATTTGATGGACTCCACTGAAATGAAGGCTACCTGGACTTTCTTTGCCTGTCACTATTCTAGATTCATGGAAAATTAATGTAAGGAAATCTACAATACTCCAAAATACAGACGCTCTGGGTCTGTCTTTCACACTCCCCTTGGCCAATCACAGTTCCATTTGAAGCCATGCCTGATAGTACAGAAACATTCCTTAATGTGTTTGTTTTTCTTAAGAAATACTAAGAGGAAAAATTCAGAGTTGTTTATACTTAGACATGTAGGTGGGTAGTTTAAGCACTAGACTCATGCAGCAATCACTCTTAAGAAGCAGGGGTGTTTTAAGAGAGGACACCCTGCTTATCATCACTGCTACAAGAATCCTTCTCAGATTCACGGAATCTGGTGTTTTCCTAAAATAATCAGCAATCCAGATACGATGATGCATCCAGGTTCACATCCTGGCCATGAAAACTCATTGCTGGAAGACAGTTGCAGCAAAGAAATCATGGCAAAACTTCATAAACTTTTCTAAAAACAGCAATTTGTGTTTACGAGCAGGAGCTCCAGACTGGTGGCCATTCACCCTTATATCCGTGTTTAATTCACACAAGTCCCTGTCTCGTCTCTGCTGTATCATGATGATGCCGGCTCAGAGCAGGATGCAGAAACGTGCGAGGGACCCGTGCAGCTGAGAACCTTGACAAGCGATGTGGAAAAGGGATGGATTTTGCTGACAACTGAAAATTGCTCCAAATGATCAAAATCAAACGTTTCTTGTGAAAAAATTGCAGTGTGGTGAAATCCATCTGCGTGACGGGGTGACAAGAAGGCAGTTGAAATTCAGAAGAAGGCAGATAGGTCTGAGGTATAATAACAGGCTCTTACTTAGTCATTACCCGTCAGGAATGAGATGCTGGAGGCACAGGAGACAGCTCTACCAAAATGCAAGAAATACCAACGCTCCTCGGTCATCCCAAGGGAAGATGGAACATGAGATATTCATACGGAATGGTATTGACAGAAAGGGAGAAAATGCTGGATCTCTCAGATGCTGGGATCTCAAAGCGATGGCAGAAGAAAAAACACTGAATGACAAATAAGGATGACATACAGCAAGTCTAACACATGAACTAAAGAAAACAGTATAAAATCAGGAATTTCCATGATGAACAGGACTGGGGAGTGATTCATGTAGCACGACAACTGGGACAGTTTTTTGCAAAGGAGAATTTAACTTTGGATTTATCACAGTTACTGCACAGTAGCTTAAGTGCAACGAGATCCTCTCCCTTCCCTATTTGATTTACTGGCCTTTGAAATCACAGATGCATTTTCCTGCTCCTGAGGAACCTCAGACAGTCACTTCGTCTTTTCCAATGGTATTTAAGGATGGAAATACAGTTTATGACACCAAAGTGTCTAATACTTCCAACCATTTTCTGTGCAAAGGGGATCATTTTTGCACACAATATTAAAGGAGAGTGAAAATGAACTGCAAGGGCTGGATAAACCATCTTCTCTCCCAATTGAATATGATATTTTACAATGAAGAATTTTTGACATAAAGGAAAGTCTAAATGGTCGTTCATCAGCAGAAAGAAATGCTGCTATCATTCTCCTGGTCCAACAGCTCACAGCCAGCTTTGCAGAGAGCACCACTGTCCAAAGCAAGGCAAAAATCACTACTTATTAATATAAATTAATCCTGATGGGAACCAATCACTAATGCCATTGATACCGTTATTTACAGATACAAAATTCTGCTACTTTTCACTTGCTTTGTGACAACTCAGTTGCCAAGAAAAAGTAAAAGATAGGAGATGCACTTAACAATACGGGTACTGTACACGTCATTAACTGCTGTTGACACTTCATTCTGTCTTTAATACTATTTTAATTATAGAGGCTGATTTTAAAGTATCATTTTTCAAATCTAAAAAGCACAGCTAATGCCTAATAAGTCTGCAAACAATCCTTTACGGAAAAAAGAAAGCCGAAATCTCTCATTTTGTTATTGTCATGAAAGCTGAGGGTAGATGCCAAAACAATCTGTAGATGATCACTTCAGAAAGACGGTTATTAAAGGACAGATACTTGGAGACCGCTCAAACTCCCATATTTTTTCCTGTTTTTTTTTTTTTTTTTTTTGTAATTATTTAGGAAATATAGGGCAGTAAAAACTGAAGCTATAGGTCTAGAAGTCCTAGTCTAGAAGTTTTTGACTTGTTTCAAGCTGCAAAGGAGAAGAACTTTTAAAAGACAAGATAACAGATATTATAAGAATGTAGAATGACAGAGAATGTAGAATGACAGGTAGGAGAGGCATCCCAAAGCCTAAAGCTCCTCATTTGAAGCCAAACATGACTCAAAACATCTTTGCAAGTCCTGGTTCATTACAAGAGAAGTGCAATGGGGCTTTAAAATTGAAATTTTGAAATATTTAAGAGTCCCAAGAGCTTTCTAGGAAGGCAGTAAACGTATTTCCTATTCATAAAAATCACACAGCTACTCAAAATCTCCTGTACTGGTAGAGTTGTAAGATAAGAATAAGGTCAGGAGTTTTGGCTCTGTTTTAAAACCCGAAATAACTGGTCCTGTGGATCAGAAAAATACCTTTTCGAAGGACATATTAGAAGGATCCTGAAGTATCTCTTCAATATAGCTTCCAACTGGAGCCATCCCCCCCAAGAAATCCAACGCACCTCGAATTCCATAATAAAATTGATGACTCTAAAAGACTTTATACCACCAAAAGCTTTTAAACTACCAGCTGTAAAGTTTTATGAGTGAGTTTGATGGCAAAAGGTTAAAAATAGCTGCAAACTTTCATGGGTTTGCAGTGTCACATGCAAACGCTGGCAGCTGTGGAGGGACTGCTCTAGATTTACGGCCTAATATCCACAAAAGGGGACGATGGTCTCTCATATGGCATTATCGCAAGCAATAAACTAACAGCGTTTTAAAAGGAAAATAAAGAGGCTGTCGAATCACCTGGAGCTGCAGGCTCAGCCCAGCACAGAGGCTGAGCTGGGAGGATGCAGGAGAACCGCGGTTTGGACATCCATGCAGGATGGTTTCCACGTTGGGTCTGTTAATAGGGAAGAAAAGAAAAAAAAAACACCCCGAAATCCACAACGTTGTTTGAAAAGTAGCCTGGTTTTCCAAACAATCCACTTACTTACTTATGGCTTTGTGGCTTGCAGTCATTTTGGGGTTGGTATTTTTCTGTCTCCTCTGAATTCCATGAAGTGCAACTTCAGGGAAAAAATGTGATGTTGTCAATATAGCTTAAAGCAACTTCAGCATTATGAGAATAAGCAAGTTTTTTTCCACGTATAATCAGCGCAGGAGTTTGCAGCAGTACAACGCAGCAGTGATTTAAATGTCAATTAAGAGAAAATATTGAAGTCCTCTTGTTCCCTGAATTCAGGGAGCATTGTTCACTACATGGATGGCTTTCTGTGCCATTTTAGCTGGGGACATCAAGGCTGCAATGCTTGCTAGTCCTAAACCAAAATCACCTAAAACAGAAGTGGGGATGAAGCTACGTCAAGGGCTAAAAGCTGTGTCTGGACCTTGAAACATGCAACAGCAAAGGAAGCCCTTGGAAGCAAAGTGTCCTGTGATCCAAAAGAAGTTAAAATTCTTTTATGCTGAGAAAAAAAATAAAGTCTTGTGCTTTATTTATATGGGAGATGATGGACTCAAAGCTCAGCAGTGTTGGCTGCTGCAGAAGTGCAAAGAGGATGAAGCAAAAGGAGCCTCATAGAGAAGTTGCATACAAGCCGTAGTAATTAAGAAGGTCTAATCAGCTCCCAGGGCCCACTTCACTGCTTTTATTTTCTCCAGACTGCCAAAAAAAGATGCCAATTACAGCTAAATATAGTGGAACAAGATATGCTCTTGTGATGTGCGAAATAAGTTGATCCCTCAGTTGCCTTCAAAGCGGTCACCAAATAACTGCAATGGATTTTTCATCTCCTTGATTCCGGTCGGACAACTCTGTCCCATCTCAGCCAATTCTATGAAGCTGGAAACGTTAAGAAAGAGGTTATTTATTCAAAGGTGTAAAAAATATATATATTAAGAGTGTACACACACACACTAAATGTGCTGCTTATCCCAGGCAGCCTCAGTAGCGCAACCCCTAGTCCTGACCTGAATTGTGAATATGGGCAATTGCGTGACATGGACTTCAGAGTTGCTCATGCACAGTCTGAAAAAAAAAAAAAGTTTACCCTGTTCTATTTATTGCCAGAACGAAGCCGTCCTTACATGATAGCAATTAAAATGAGAATCAACAGGTCCGGAGAGCAGTGAACCCATTTTGAGCACCTCGCTTACAACTGGCTCAGTAAATTCCAAGCGCGGATGAATAAATAAAGTGGGTGGTTGTCTTTAAAGGCAAGCGAGCCAAAAATAGAAGGCTCTTTTTATAGCAGGAGAAGCCTTGGGGGGAGATCTCACTACCTCTTTTCCCTGCTGAAGAATGCTATTTGCTTTTTAATTAAAGCTCCTTCGCTTTCTTTTCTCTTTGCTGCCTAATTTTCGCCACGCACCAGCGTTGTCTGCAGGGATGAAAAATGCACATCGTAATGAATTTTCTATTTGGAAGAAGGCAGAAATGAGAGGAAAAAAAAAAAAAAAAGGTTTCCACGCACAGCCAAGATTTGAAGGTGAAGTGATTTAATGGCTGACTCGACTCATTATAATTATCATTATTCATGCTATGGTGCCACCCAGAGGCTCTGTGTTCGGCCCCGTACTAATAATATACTTTCCATAATAAATCTATTTGCACAGCGCTGCCCGGATTTAAGGGACCAGACAGCCTTTGAGCAGTGCGGATGCTTGGGAAGAAGGTGGGAAAGGCAGGATCAGGGACAGCCACCAGCAAGTGACCCTATATACGGGCTGCCCTGAGCATATACACCATAATCTTACGTGAAAATCTTAGGGGTTTTAACGAATTTTAGGTTATTCCTTGCCAAGCGATGAAGCTAAGTGTCCTTGGTAGCAGATTTTGCAAAAAATTTGGAATTTTTTTCATTTCTCTGGGTGTAGCTGCCAGAAACATTTCTTGTCCAAGGAAATCCACTCCCTGCATAAGAAGTAACTCTCTAAATTAGTAATTGGAAATAATTACATACTAGTTCTGTTTCGATGCACACACATAAGCTATGCGCATTACAGCAGTAGTATTGGGCTGCTTCAAACACATGTTTTGAAGATGGCAAGTTATCGAGTTCCTATGAAGGTACTGTGGCAGAAGGAAGAAATGACGATCTCAGACTGTCCCCACATCAGCTACCGGCATCACAAAATCTTTTCATTGGGATTTAGCTGCGAAACAACTGACACGTAACTAGATTTGTTTGATCCAAGTGGCAATAGGAGCACCATGAAGTGACAGTTCGCTGGGATGCCCTTCTTCTGCAGCCCTTCGTATTTTGACCCGCTATCCTTGGGCCTTTTCCAAGGATGTATCTTCATCTCTGCTATAAGCAACATGAACCAAAGTGCTTTAATTTTTGTGGTCATTAGATCTTACTGCAGGAAATTCTAAATAAACTAAAATAATTCTAATGACCACACCAAAAAGCATCCTATTTCATAGGTGCCATTGAGTTCAATAGCAGCCGAGTAAAGCAAAATAGAGTCAATATTTGCCATAAGAAACTAAATTCATTCGGGGCGGTGTTAATGCATACCTCTGCTTCATTTGTTTTGGATTCACAACTGCCCATCATTTGGCATTTTTTTTTCACTCCATATGAGTGAAAAATGGTTACCAAATACTCAAAATTTCTATGGGGACGTTTAACCAAATCATCCTCTATTATATTAAAGACACCTCTACTTATTCTCAGTTGCATCACACTGCTGGCTAAATTAAACATAACCGCAGCCAGTAATTCCCAAGCAGCCCTCTACGGATACAAGGTCACTGATTTCCTCCTTGTAAATCAGAGGCTGGAAACGGCACACCAAATAACTAAAAGCCTAACAACAGACAGGCTGTTTTCATTACACTTCCTATCAATAACAGTTGTCAAAACGAAAAGAACGGAATTCAAGCTTCATTTGCTTCCTACAAACCATTAGTAAAAGTGTAAGACTCTTGTTTTGATAGGCAAGGGAAGCCTTTATAGTCTCATAAACGCAAAAATAAAAGATCTAATTTATTCCACTCATCAGCAATGGTGGATACATCTTGACAAGTTTATCTGCCTGAGCATCCCCCCTTCCCAATTATAACGGTGAGGATGGATGATCACAGCAATAAGGATGCACCACAGATGGCAGCCTGGTGAGACTGTCACAAAAATCAGAAGATCTTGAACCAGAAGAAGACTCCTGCTCCATCACCCTTCCACAAGAGAGCAGTTTGCTAGACCCAGTTGTTCCCAAGACACTTCTGTCTAGCCCTATCTCCAAAACCATCACAGCTGCCCTAGACAATATCTTCCATAATTTTATTTTATTTATTTTCTTTTAAATGGTCTGCAAAAAAATCTTTTTTTCCAAATTTATTTCGAAAATTTCTGTTGACCAGAAACACAAATAATCCACTCTTTAGGCCTTCCTCTTCCTTTCTACAGCAGTTCATACATTGGAGGTCCATTACAGTCCTAGTCTTCTGTCAGGTTAAATAACATCCATTCTTCAATTCTCCCCTTGCAGCCCATGCTGTGTAGATGTCTAATTAAACCAGAACTACACTCTGAGTTATCCATAATTAGTCTACAACATGCTGCAAAGAGACACCTGAGAATTAACCAGGTACTCCCAACTAAATTTAGCAATTCGCCCTTGTTCCTATAGAAATTCTTCAGGTAATTTTAATTCTGTACCCATACACACTGACAGCCCTTCCCAGCTTGTCTGCATCTGCACATTTAACAAGGGTCTTCAATTCCACTGCCCAAGCTGCTAATGAAAATACCAACTGGAACAAGTCCTTGCAGGGCTCCGCCTGGACCATCCTCCCAGTCCTACAACGAACCATTTGTCACAGTTTTGTGGATGTGGTTTTCCAATGAATTTTACATTCACCACACAGTAATTTAGCTAAACCATATTTCTTCGGCTTCGAGTAGTGTGAAGTGTCAAAACTTTTACTAAAACGCAAAAAGTACATCATCTACTGACTCCTCACTCTCCATAAGGTTTGACTCTTTCCTCCTGAAAGGAGATTAGCTCTATGTGACACTTTCTTTTGCCTACCTCCTGCTCATTTCTCCTTATTCCCTAATTTGAGGGCATTAGCACATTTCATTTTTTCTTAAGCTCAATAGAAGAACAGTATTTCCACTCTGTAGATCAGTCCTGACTGATGAGGTGGACACACCAAGACAGCAGAACCTCTCTCATCATCAGCTTGATAAACAGCACACATATAAAATCAGTAGAAGTGTGCAACAGAAATTTCACCCCAGATACTGAGCTTTTTGAAACAGAACCCTTAGCATTATTTACAACAGCAAAGAGGCTCTTGCTTGAGCAGGAGAGATTGATTAGATGTTCTCCATAGGTTACAACTTCAACCGTTTTGTGATCCTGTGCCCTTTTTTTTCAAGCATGAGCCTGGTGTTTAGTCCTGATGGACTTCAGGCTTGTGTCTACCTCCGTGCAGTGCTCAATGGCTAAGTTAGATAAAAGCCTTTTAGAAAGAGAGTAACGAATGGCTGTGTAGGAACATCGGTACTATGAGCCAGTGCTGCTGGTCTGCCAGTGAGCGCACGAGCAGCCTACCTTCCCATTACGTACCCTCACAACAGCTCAAGGAGACACAGTTAGAGTAAACAATGAGCTACGTACGCCCTATCTCAACCAAGAACTATGAAAGACGCTGTGAGAGCATTGCTTGAGAAAAGGGGAGCCCTGGAGAAAGATGGAGCTGACAGAAATTCTGGCATTGCAGAAGCTTGCTTGAGGAGACAGTTACCCATACCAGGATAGTTGGTATGTGTGGGATCCTTTTCTCCTTAGGCAACACAACCTGCCCTCCTGTCCATCCTAATAAGAGTGAACGGAGGGTGGAGCGAAGACACCTCTATCTCTGTCTCCACTGCCTCTAGAGCACAACTGTACTGCAGTCCCTGCAGAGGTGGCAGCCTGGTGGTGCCACACAGCTGATGGGCCAAGAAGGGTGGCAGATCAGTTCCATCTGCTAAGCTTTGCTCAGGCTTCTTCTTCTAATCCCATTATAATACCAACACATGACCACTCCTCACTGAGCACACTCTCTAGATTTCTGATTAACTCGGGAGATTTAAAAAAAAAAAAAAATGAATAACAAAAGTAAATATGACTAGAGTCCCTCAAACTCCACCTGAATGTAAAAGAAAATATATAAAAGGCAAACTAAGTAGGGGATAAGAACTAGGAAGGAAGAAGAAAGAGGAGAGAGGGAGGACTTTATCGTAACTTCTGGATCAATCAACAGGCTGAATCCCTTCCGCCCCACCTTGGGTCAGGACAGCCCCTGAGGAGACTGCTCGGGATTGAGAGCCCTCTCCCATCTCCTGGCTGAGTGGTGATTGCCCATTTGTACACTAGGCACTAGCTGAGAACCCCACGCTCTAGAGAACTTCCTGTACTGCCATCCGAATCCTGTTTTCTAAATGTTGCATTTGAATAAACTGCTATTTGTGACCCCAACCACTTGTCTTGAAGGCGACTGGGTCAACAGACTGTGGGTGAATCCAATACTGCCCGAGTCGGGCGTACAGCTAACCCAGTATTTGGTCTCCCTATTAAGAGAAGAGTCCAGCCACTTCCAGTCCCTCTAACCTTTGAGAATCAGCTGTAACGCAAGGGGATTCATCTCTTACCAAATTTGCCCTCCTTTCCTCCCATCAAACCGCATCAGAGGCAGATTTATATTCCCTAAACAAAGAAATAAAAATGAGGCTATCTCACATAAAAGCAAATACACACCAGGAGAGTACCTAAGAATTCTTCAAAGACTACTTTTAAACCCAGCAGCAACTAGCTGTATCTTAACCTGCTTCCTTGTCTCAAGAACCAAATACATTTTAGTTGGTTGGTTTGAAAAAAAAAAACCTAAGCACCTGAGAAGCAGCAGTACAACAAGCAGGCAACATATCCTAGTCCAAGAACTGAGATTCCTCAGGCCCCACTGCAGGAAAAAAAGCTGAGTGATGCTCTCAATAAAGCCAGAGGGAAAGGAAACTTTACCTTGCGAGTAACAATGGAGAAGGCTGCCCTGGATGGCCACCTTCCTTGGTGAAGACCTTCTGGTGGACGGCTGTCGGGTGCCATGCATTCCCGCTGCAGGTTCAGCTCAGAAGCCCATGAGTAGCCGTGTAAGTCCCATTTTTTTTTTTTTCTGGAGTGTTGACAATGGGTTCCAAGAGAATGGGACCAAGAGAAGTAGGAGTCTTCTAACCACCTGCTCCTTGCAAGGAGCAATCTGTGTAGATTTGCGCTCGTGCAAGGAGCAAGTGGTTAGAATCTCAAGCAAAATGCCAGGACATTCTCCACTTTTCATAAGAATACATTGGAGGCATTGGTTGGAAGCAGAGAGGCCAAAACTTCATCCCCCAAACTCATTGTTTTGGATAAAAGGCTTCAAAGGTCAACCAACGCGAATGACACCGCTTTAGATGTGTCTCTTCCTACTCCTAATTCTTCCTTTTAGCCAAAGCTAAAATCCCAACACAGCAAAACTAACCTCTCCATTACCTTAATACACTGCAAAGACACGAGAACAGTAACAACAATTCCTGCTTGAATCAACAAGAAGTACAAAGAAGAAGAATTCATTGAATTTTAAAACTCAAATACTTGCTTGGGACATCCTGTGCTACTGATCTCATGATCTCATTGGGGGTAATAACTAATAAATACACACATTTCCTCACAAAATATTTTGTGATGAAAGAAAGCAGTGATATTCTATCTGCTTAAAAACATATGGTTGTTACTCGTTCAGATTGTTCAAATCCAAAAATATGACATACTTTAGTATGCCTCTCTTTATTATAAAAAAAATAGTTCCAGGAGAAAAGCAATGGACCCAAAGTAACTTTATATCCGTCTGACATTTATAAAAAAATTAATGTTTCTACTAATTGATTGGCTGGGAGAAAATGTGACAATCCAGCAAAGTCAGTCTGATGAAAATGCAGAGAAAAAAAGGCAAAACTTCCTTTGCATCTGGCTTGGGCTTGTTCACATGTACCTATTTACCTATTTTCATAATAAAACGGTCTATTCCATCACTCTGTCTCCATATTCATCTATCCCTCTTCTTTTTTTCTTCCTTTTTTTTTTTCTTTTTTAAATCTTTGTATTACTTCAAGCCAATTTTAAAAAATGAGTAGAGGTCTTAAAGTATAAAGTTCTGACAGGTTTCTTGACAAATGAATGCCTCAGCAGAGAAACTCCCATCAATTCTCGCACGAAACTAAAGGCAGGAAGAAAGCAGGCATCATATATCTACTAAATGCAACACTCCTCATGCTGGTGGAAAGAACAAGATTTGTTTTAGTTTTCAGCTAAGCCCACCAAGAAAAGAAAAAGAAATCAATCTCCTTCCTTCTCTGAAATATCACCGCCTGTCCCTCGATAAGGTCTTGTTGACGGGTTTCAAAAAGAATTTGTGATGTTAAAAGGAGAAGGTAAAAAGGTAAAAATGTCTCACAGCTGACTCATCTTTTCTCTGTTTTAACTTAGTGTTTTTTAATTTAAGATTGTTGAGCTCCATAGCTCTCTCATCACAACAGGGGTGATGGTGAATTAATGATACCACTGTACATGATGAAGAAGTGCTTTGTGTCCTGATGTTTTCAAAACTGAAATGGGAACCATCAGAGTTGATTTGAATCTGAAACACTGCCTAAAAGGCCAGCTTACAGGTCGTGGGAACTATTGCAAAACTTAGGTTTTACTCTTGCTCACGGCTTATCAGAAACAGAAAAGGAATCTGTTGAAGAAAAGAAACCCTTCCTGTGTAATTTCAAAACTTAACGTTTCAACAACATCATAAATATTGCTCTAAATCTAAGCTGGTGCCTCCTCAGAACCAGACGAGAAGCTAGAGGCAAGATGTGCGGCTTGAAACTTCTCTGCTGGCTTCCAGCCAGAGACCTCCTTCTGTGCTGAAATTAGCCCTAACTAGACACTTTCTGTTAGTTATCAATGATGCTTCTTGTACATTCACTTGGGAGAGTTATTTTTTAAGTACATATCATCAAGGCATGTCAATGCCTCTCTCCTCTGCTTTAATTTTTTTTTAATCTAATTTGCAAGATAGCATTTGTTTTGCATTCCGCCACGACAAAAATCTCATTTATTTAGACCCCTATTGCAATGAAACTATGATAAATAGTTGGAAATAAATTCACTTAACCAAGCTGTTTTATTAAATCAGTGCAATTTGGAGATTCATAAAGCAGCCTTAGAGAAACCACTGCAAGCTCTCATCGCATATACAACAAGCAGGCTCACACTTCTGGAGCCTGGAGCTTCAGGATGAAATCATCCAGATTCCAGAGGTGAATTCATGATGGTAACGAGATCTTGAGAAATAAAATCAGAGGCAACAGTTTCTCATACTATAAAATACAATCAATAAATGTCAACTTCAAGTCACTGGTTCAGTGAATAATGTATGTGAGCATCGCATGGAGTTTGATATGAATACACCTAGTTGTAAAATTATTCATAGGTCCAGGTATTTACAGAATTGAATCGCAAACTGTCAGATAAGGGAGCCCATCAGGAAGCATTCTGCTCTGGGTTTGCCTCTCACTGATTTCTGGCACACATATGTGGCGCCTAGAGTGGGAAAACTTCTGAAATCTGGTAAAATACACCTAAACTGGGTCTATCCCAAGGTATTATCTGAGGGGAAAATGAGCTCATTTGGTCTTCCTTCTTATTCAGCCTAGTTAGATACGAGAGTAACTACAGAAGGGAAAAAGAATTAGAAAGTCAAGGGATGTAACTACCAAAAAAAAAAAACGGGGGGGGGGGGACTTGAAGAGTGAAGTGCATCATTTTCTACTTCGTTTCTAATAATTTTGAATTTCTTGTTGAATTTCTTCAGAATTCAATCAATTCATTTTTGTATTTCTTGCCCTCCTGTACCCACACAGGGAGCCGTAGCAAACAGAGCAGCCCACTCGTTCCACCAGAATTAGTGGAAATTTAAATTTAAAGTACTTAACACGCGGGGGAAATGGACAGCTGATACTTCCAAAAACAAGTCTCACCGACACTAAATTAGAAAACACAATCGGGGAAAAATAAAAATATTTAGAAACCCTGAAAAATCACAGTGCTAAGTTATAAGTTCATTAAGTCTTCAAAGCAGATGCTTAGAAGTTCCGCCTTAACAAGGTTTTGGACAGAAGGCATTGAGAAAAAAGGAAAAGTATTTTAAATTATTTTTGTTAAGGAATGAGATTTTGCCCAAACTTCTTTTCCAATTTCATACTGCAATTAATATTTTGAAATTCTATGCTAATATCCAATCCTATGCATTATAATGTTATAGAAAAGGAATCGCATTTTTTTTTTTAATTTCTGAAAGCACAAACATGCATAATACTTAATTTAAAAAGAACAGTTGCTAAAACGTTGGTAACTATTATTAGGGGGAAAGAATGTGATCAGAAAAATAATCTCAGATCAAATGCTTGCTAATCAATTTAATTTGCATTTTCAAAACCACTTGGGCCAGCCAGATGTATCACCAAACTGGAATAAAAAGTCAGTTAAAATGAAATGGACCTTTTTCTATGTGACTTTTCCTTTCTTCTTTCCAACATTTCTTCTTCTTGAAGCTTTTTACACTGTATTTTGTGCTTAAGGCTGCACCAAGAGTAGCTGGTTTGCCCAGCAGCCTCTGCCATTGGAAAAGGTCTGCAAACAGCAATCGGGGAAAGGGAATTAAACACACGGAATAATTTTAAGGGACACAGGTCAGCAAAAATGTCAAAATAATGAATGACCGAGTAAATAAGGTGGAGAGAGGGAGAGAAGAAAGAGCAGATACTTAATTATGGATTGTAATGACACATTACATTCCCTCCGACAGCAAGAGTGATACGATTTGCTCTCTGTGGCTGATGGATGCCACCAATTTTGGTTCAGCTTCTCTTTGCTCAAGGGCTCAGAGAAAATTTCAGCAACAACAACAACAAAAAAACAGCAATAATGTCATTATGGTCCTCCTTTACCTCTGTGCTGGAAAACCACTAAGGCCGGTAATAAAATTCAGCAAAGAAGAGGCATGACAGCTCCTGCAGGTCACCTGGAGATGATCATCCAAGAAACAGAAACTTACCCAAAACCATGAATTTCACAGCATTTGCAGCACATGTGCTATTTAGATAAGCTCACTTTATTTAAGGCTTGATTATAACTTCTCCTTATTATGCAATGCAAGTATTCAGCAGAAGAATTTACAAGCTAATTTAGGGGTTTTATTAGTTGGATCGCATTAGTTTGTTCGCTAACAGATTCACAGTTTAAGGGAGAAAAAAGTCTTAATTTCACAGTGATTCCATTACAGGCTTTCAGGGAAAGAATGTAAAGTTCTGCTAAGTCTTCTATTTCCTAAGTATTAGAATAAAACAAGGAGAATTCCTGTCCTCTCTCTGTTTCCAGTTTGGAAATGCAGTTCTGCAATTCTGCCTTGTTTTCTGAGCTGCTTTGCTGCACATCTCCAGCACAGTTATAGATACTCCAGCTAGCACACATGCAATGCAGCTTTAATTCTTAACAGTGCTTATTGCACAGTACAATGTACCTTATAGGATTTATGAACTTCATTAAATTACTCTTTATTAAATGTTTGAAAAAAAATCAGCGCAAAGCTTAAGTAACACTGACGTTCTACTCAAACTCATTATGAAATTTGTACATTTTGCAAAGCAGCTAATTACAGTGTATTTCCATCCCCTGTGGATTTGTTGCTACAAAAGAAGCAAAATATTCCCAGATCATCCTTATTATATTAAAAAAAAAAAAAAAACAACAAAGTACTTTGATTTTCATTCAGGCCGATATTTCTTTTACGACTTTCTTATATCTTCCTGATATTCTAGATTGTTCCATAGAGTGAGAAGCAGAAATCCAGCACGATGCTGGTTTTATTTTTTGCAGCAAATATATATACGCTATTTTCGGGTTTGGAAGGAACAGAGGTGGGAGTCAAGTTGTAGGAACGAGGGAAAAGAGTTAGAGGCTAAATCCCATTTAAAGCATTATTAAGATATACTCTCCCCATGCTCTTTATTCTGTCTATACTCTCACACCTACTTTATATAGCAACATTAAACTCCTGCCCTCAGGAACTGAGCTAAGAGAGTCCTCGGCTCCTTAGGGAGGACTCTGTAACCTCGGAGCCTGCTCGAGGCTTGGGATGTATCGAGGACTGCAGGTCCCACGGGATTGCTGAGGCTGCTTCCCCAAACCCAAACCCACTCAATCTCCTTTTTTTCTAAACTAGATTTTTTTAAATTTCTAGTTTTTATATGGATCACATTAAAACTTTTATTTTACCTGCACCCAGTGGTAAATAAAGAGCCATGCACCAGCACCTCCACCACCATCAATTCTTATTACGAAGAATGAGGTGGCCCTAAGCTGTACAACAGAAACACGGTCCGGCTAATCCATCACGTGCCTTGCAAGGACACCGTGGGGACACTAAAAGCTCCCCTTTGAGCGTGGCAGCATTTCCACACAACACGTGTGCACTTGTTGGGATAAGGGAGAATATCATTTGTCCTGACTAGCAGCTTTCATCTTCAGGAGAGCTAAAAAAGCATTCCTGTACAGCCAAGTGCTTTTCTATTGATCATTTTGATACTTCCATTAACGCACCGCAGCTCTGCGGTCTGCAGCTCCGCAGAGCTCAGTCTCAGCATAAGTTTGGCTTGGAAAATTAGGTCTTCATAGGGAAACGGGGAACCGAGGGATTGAGATGCGACACTGCACAGGTGAAGCAACACAAGCCGACAGGCCTCGGAAATCACTTTTTGCTAGTCAGCATCAAACGCTTTCCCGAACTTCCCTGCGATCGTTTATTTTTTGCTTTGAACTCAGTAGGAATCATCTTCAAGCAATAAAATCGCATCACCTGCCAGAACCAGAGTGGGGGGGAAAAAACGTGTATTTTAGACCGCTCGCAGCCATGCAACATTTATGAAGCAGTGCAGTCCGCTTGGCTAAAGCTGCAGGATTCAGCATTTTCATGGAGCACGAGGAGGTTTCCATAAATTGCAGCCACATCTCTCCTAGAGGCGCATGAATAAGGTCTATTTATGGAATACGCAGTGGATCCAGAGTGGAAATATCACTTGCATTTTCAGAGAGCAAATTAGCAAGTTTTGTGTATCCCGAATTCCTTAACCAGTTGCTCTTTTTTTTTTTTTCTCCCAATTTTTTTCTACAGAATCACATACTAGTCTAATGAAATAAACTGTCCGGCATGCAGCTGCATGGATTTTTTGTACATATACATACATAAACACACACGTGCAATAGAAACACTATATATATATATAAACACACATATATACACACTATATATATATATACACACACACACACTGATATATATATATAATACTGTGTCTAGAAACTGCAACAGCAACAAACACATTTTATAGAAAAATGTGAAAGCTGACACTAAAAATATGACCCTCTTCAAACAGATATTACCATCTCCAAGATGCCCCGTATGAAGGAGAAAAACCACATTCCACAAAATCCAGCTAAGCTCCCTGCCCCGAGGCGACTCCAATTGCCTGACAGAAACAGGAATCTGCAGCGAGGTGACAGTCGCAGATAGTCTGGAATAACCGATCATCCCAAGCTCATTATATGGTAAAATCTTTTTTTCCAAGGAGAGCAAAAATCCAACAGTATCATGCTTGATTTTCACTTGACATGTAAAATAAATAAATAAGTAAATTGTAAATATGGTCCTCCTAAAAGTGTCTGGCCAAAGCAGACATATCAAATTGCTTTTTCTTTTCCTTTTTTTGCTGAAAGAGTACAAAAGGATGTGCATCTTTGGGAGCCAAAAACCCTCTTCAGATGGCTTCATGCTCTGGAATCTAGATGACAGCTAAGTGCTTGAGTGCCTTTTGGCTCAGAATGAGTTTTATTGCCTGAAAATGGCTTGAGTGGCCTGCAATGTGTTCAAGTCAGCGAGCCAAATATTGCTAATGCTGAAGCAAATGAACTATTGTCTTCAATAGCGAATAAATAAAAAATAAAAATAATAAAAAATCTTGTTTAGACAGGTTTTGAGGCTGTTACATGTTCATATGTGCTCTATGGCTTAAAATGATATATCTTCAACTGATAGGATGTTACTATCACAGGTTCTATTATTAAATCCTGCAAAGAGACATTAAATAGTCTAATTATTGCAAATTTTTATTAGGTTTCAGTATAGAAAAGTACCTGCAATGAGTTTTTACTAGACACTGCACTCAGTCTTTCCAGACTGGTGTCCTACAGACAAAGAATATCCATTTTCCCAAAGAAAACACATGGATTTTCAGTATTTCAGGACAGCTACTCTTATACTGATGTTCTTGGCAGTTCTGGTGGTCTTCAGTGGGGTAAAAGGAGTAAGTAATAAAATATATACCAGTATCATGAAGATAGCTTGGCACTAGGCATCAAGAAAAGATATTCTCTTTCAAGATGGATGTTTAAAGAAAAAACATGAAATCACCCACGATGGAGATGCTGATAGGAAACATTCTCCAGGTTTACATGGAAAATGTGGTTTAAAATACATGCAAAGCTATTATATAGTTTCACAGCTCAGATGAAAATAAGAGTTGGCATCCTAAGAGTTTTGTCTTCCGAAGGGTTGACACAACCTGAGCAGCTCCAAGGCCGACTGCTCTGTTTTTGATATTGTCACAGGAGAAACAACTAAGGTGTGTTGGTGTTATGTGTAATAAACCCGACACAAATCCCACCAAAGAAAATCCTCTTCCGGATCTGCATCCGCAGAGGTCCCCTGTGCACGAAGGCAGGAGGGCAGCCCAAGAGCATCACCCTCTCGGAGAGGAAGAAGAGCTGGGGAGGCCTCCACTGCCTCCCTTTTCCACTTTGTTGCATTGAATCATTTCTTTATACATTTCAGGAAGCTCTAAAATTGAGGCAGTAACAGAAAAAAATAGAGAGCGCCAGTAGGTACCACAGCTGCTACCAAAACGCTCGAGTAAATCTGCATTATTTTCACGTAGATGAAATAATCGGTAGAATAAACGACAAATACACATACACGGCTGATATTTTCCATTAAAAAAAATCACTTTACAACGTTTCAATGACAGTGTCACGGAGTTTAACTAGAGAAACAGAAATGCTCACAAGCCAAATGGTCAAAATGGTAGGAATACGTTGTCTTAAAAGGAAGGATGACTTAAAACTACAGCAGTTAATGACCAACAACATCTTCAGCGTTATCTTGGGGCACATTGTCAACGTAACTGAGCCCCCCAGATCCAGGGTCTGCCCTCTGCTGAAACTACTGAACGTCCACACCGTGCTCTCCCTGTCTTCATCATGACCCACCTTCAATTCCACATCTAATTAGTGTAAAAACGCTGCAGAAACCCTGCCGTGCACAAAGACGACGGTTCTGTAGCTTCTTTTATAAAGTTATTAAGCAGAAAATCGAGCTGCGATGGGAAGAGAGTTGTCAGATCTCATCACTGCCCTCAGCTCGCTGCCTGACCTGGGAGGTATCTCCATCCACAACCCAAATGTGCTCTACATTCGGGGCATCTACGTGTTCCTGCAGAGCGAGTCAAAAGTGAAATTGCAACTTCTAGAAGTGCGTTCACAATTTTCAGGTATTTTTTGAATCTGCTACATGGCATTTTTAATTTCTTTTCTCCTCAGACCAGTAAATATTTGCTCCAAAATACGCAGCACGAGAGCTGAATGCAAGGCATTGCAGTGCAGACTTTATACATCATAAAAGGAACAGCACAAACACTGAAAAACTGCAGCCCTCCTGTCATTGCAAACAAATGCCATATACAAAAAAAATCGCTGTACAGACCTCCCTTTCCTCCCAAATCATTACATGGATATCTAATTCAACTCTAATTCTCTATTTCCAGCCCTCTGGGTTCAAGCAGAAGCATTTACCTTCGTCTCTGCTACTATTCTAATGGTGAGTTTTAAGACAAATCACCCTCTATGAATAATTAATTCCACTTTCTTGGCTAGATTTGCGATTATTAAGTCATTATTTGTTGGTTTCACTGACGATCACGCCGCTTCCCCCGCTTGCATTCAGTCATACTACGCCAGAGAAGAAAAACGAAGCGTCATTAGATAATTTGCACAGAAGCAGTCAGCTCTACGGGGATTTGAAGTATAAAATATCTGGCTGAAGATATATAAGGATAGAAAAGTGTTTTGTGATGTGGCTTCATAGGCACTGACCTGCTCATTCAGTTGTCTGGGATAGATTTCTGGCAGCTCAACTTCATCCGGACACCAGGCACTGCAAGAGGTGTTGGCCAAGCTCTATGATGAGGATGAATGGTGGGGAGTTGCACACTGGGGAGCTGGGTTCTTGAGCAAACCATTTCCCCTCTCTTTTGAGGACCAGAAGATCTGCAACTCTCAAAGCAGTCAAGCCAGGGTGGCCTCACCTCAATTTAATCTGATTTTCAAACCACACTTGAGGCAGTCGAAGGAAAACTCTGGGCTGCAGGGACATAAATTTGAAATCCCACCTGAAGTCTGGAGTCTTGATCCTGTCTCAGAAGAAGTGGAGCTCGGATTTGGGGATACCCGACCTGCAACTGTGAATAAAAGCTGCCACTGGGGATGCCAGGACAAGGCAGGTCTCGGTGCCAGACGTATTGTTGTGATGTTGGGAAGGATATTTCAAAGTTCAGGCGAACATAAGACTCATGTCCCTCATTGCCAAGCCAGCGGCAGCTGGAATAACAAAAAGACTTGAGAAACAGCCAAATTACAAGCAAAAGGACGACCACGTCACAGTGATGTGCAAATAAATTGGAAGTAATTCAGTGTAGAAAAACATTTGTTTTGCTTACTAATCAGGGGAATTGCCAGAAGCAAAATATAGCCTCATAATTTTCAAAACTGGACTGAACATCCCACATTTTCATACCCAAAATAGAGGACATTGCTCTGACCAAGCACTGTCAAAGCTTTATTCACCAGCCTTGGTTCATGCTGCTTTTTAAGCTGGTATCATAAATGAGTCATTTACTGGTTAAGGCAAGCAACTGCAAGATTGAATTCCCCACACTTTTACTGAGTTATTCTGTAGCCACAGGCAGAATAATGGTATTTTCTCAGTCAGTTGATATGTAATACGCACATTATGCTCCTCACAGGGATCTGATTCGCTCACTGATGATAAGAAGCCTTCAATGTTCTCAGAAAAACAGCATCATAAATTCGTAAGAGGTAAGCAACAGAGTGAAAACAACCGTCTTCTCACGCTAGTGTGGTTGCACAACTCCAAAGTTACAACAAACTTTTAGCTAAAGATACACAGTTCTCTGCTCTCGAGCCCTCTGAAGGTTTCTGTTTTGTTTTCTTTTATTTTTACTCAGCTTTCGCCCCAAAAAAAGAGGATTAACAGCATTATAAACCTAATTTCTGGCCAGAAATGAAGAGTTGCAAGTTCATTCTGCCCTCAGCAAATGCTACGCACTTGGCTTTTCCAGGACTTCTGCTCCGGAGTCACACAGGATAAGACATTTCCATCATCTCATAATCCCCTGAACCACAAGTCTCCAGATCCTGAGGACTAACCATGCCAAGGAAAACAGAGGAGATGGTTACAAATCCTTCCCTGGAGTTATGGAGAGTTGACACATGAGGAAGAAACCAAACAGGAAAAAAAAAAAAAAAAAAGAAAAAATAGGATTTGCTTCTGTGGTTGACCAGATTTACCTTCATTAAAATGCTGTTTGTTTCATTAAAATGCTGCTGGATTCTGGGGTCTGGCTAGTGATGGAGTTGGTTATGGAAACGGAGACTGATAGAGAATACTGCAATGCAATTGAGAAGAAATATGTTTTTTTTTTTTTTTCTGAAGTCTTCATTCATTTATTCCTATTTATGCTGAATATATCACCAAAGAATCCTATGAAATTTTAAAGAGTTCATGTACGTTCTTGTGTACCTACACAAAAAAAGAAACTCTTCCAAATGGAACAAGTCTCTTGGCTATTTTTTGAGCAAACAAAATATACGTGGACAGGTATCAGAGCACCTTTTACTACATTTCCAGCATGTCAACACCACACATCAGATCCTTGAACAGAGAGGAAGATTTTATGCTGCACCTTGATCATTCAATAGATGGCAAGAACCAAGTGCACCTTCAGAAATGATTTCCCCATAAGTACCCCAACCTAGAATACTGCAAATGTTATATGGATTCCAAGTGCTCAAAGGTTATCTAAGAAGGAAGATGACAAAATTTGTCAAGTTTTAAATTAGGGCAATCATGCAAAAAATGTCCAAACACAAGAAAGTAAGAAACAAAATCTCCCCTTGGTTAATAAACAAATTAGTAAAAGACTATATGGTCACAGATAAATAAGGACAATAAATAACAGCAGAAGCATAAATAATATGTCTGTGGCAAAACACATTTTCAGAGAAAGGTAAACGCAGACAAACATTTTTGTCTTGACTAAAGATACAGCTTTTACATTGCTGCTCTCTCGCAGCAGCTCGGCATTGAAGACAAGAAGATGAAACTAGCAAATGGCCAACTGCTGCATATTGGTTAAATGGTCTACAAGTCTATTTTGCCTTTTTTTTTTTCTTTTAACCTATCTCTCTGCTTAAGGATGAGCACTAGGGGGAAAATTTAATGAAAACAAATTGTTTTTAATAAGTGACTTGCACTGAGCTTTCCGAATTTACAACAAAGTTCACGTCAAAAGTCTTCAGCTTCGTGCTAGAGCAAGACCAGCCTGGAGCATCATCCCATTAGACTCCAAAGGAGATGTCTTTATTTTACCAAAAATATGCCACTGTGAGAAAAAAAATATATATATATATATATGTGTGTGTGTGTATAATATATATACATCAGAAAACTGACTGTTCCCCACAAGACTGTTCAACCAATAAAGCAAATTATTGCATATTTGAATGGCTAACTGTAAAAAAAAAAAATACAAAGAGAGGGATAGTGTAGGCAGTGTAAATTTGCAAGACACTACCATTAAAGTAATTACATCTGCTCTAAGCCCAAATAAGAACTAAATAGTCTTAAAAAAAATAAAAACAGGCGATCATACCCATGACTTCTCATGATGACATGAGCCTGAAATGCATCACGAGTCACTACACAATTCATGGAAGAGCCTACAGAAGGGTTTCCAGCATTTATCAGACCTAGAACTTGCTGCTTTTCCACAAGCACCACAGTTAGCTCTGAAGGCCATGAGAGCCATAAGCAGGTATCATTCTGCTTTGCAGTGAGGTTCCCAGTTTATGATTTTCCATAATTTTTAGCATCCTCTATGCTGGTTACTTCTGCAAGCAACCAGCTACAGCAATGAAAGCAAATCTGAACCCTCAGCTTCGCAGGAGTCCTGCAAGAAATCTTTATGCTATCATTAGATCTCCAGGTCTTCCTAGTTCCCCCAACATTTTAAATCCATCATTAAAAAGTTCCACTTCTGTTTAAAGAAAAACAACAACAAGTGTTGTTTTCTTTAAATATGTGTGTGTTTATACCCCTTTGTCAGCAGGATTGAGTCATTCAAGCACTATAAGCCTCTTCACAATGTCATACTCCCCCTTCCTCTGCCATTCCCTTCAGCTCATGCTCATTTATCTCAATCCTATCCAATGACATGAGAAAATCATTGAGGGATTGAGATGTTCTCAGTCTCTTTGCTCCTTTCTGGGAGGATTTTCATGTTGGGCTGCTGCTGGCACCACTATCGCAGGACGCCAAAGGCTACAACCGCGTGGGCTAACTCCAAGCTACCAGAGCTCAGACACGATGGTGTTAAAAGCCATCTTGGGCCTAGAGAAAGCAGAGAATTAAAATAATTTCTGGTGATGAAGATGGGATCTCTTTGAAAAGACAGGTCATAGTGGAACGGGTACTGTGGAAGAACAACGTCCAGCGGTGCCAGCTCCAGGGCATCCTTAGCAGAGGAGCGCAATCAATTGCATTATACACCAAAAAGAAAGTGTAGCTACCAGAGGACTATTTTACTCATCCCTTTGCTTGTACTACATAATATTTTGTGAATATATCGCGCTCCAGAGCAACTTATTATGTCATGAAAATATGACGACAGGGCCCATGTCTCCCCAAGCCACACAAAACCCCAGGGGCCTCTCCTCTGAAAACCCCTTTGCTGAAGCAAACAGCTATTTCTCCCCCATCTTTCCCATGATCATATGGTCCTCATTTTCTCCGGGTGGCAATGAAGCTCTTTTCCATGAAGACATTAGCGTCTCTTGGCATCACGTCTTTGGCTCGAGTACCAGCTGAGGGGATGACTGGATAGCACGTGCTTAGAAATCCTTAAACTCCACTGTAAGGGCAGATTTGTCTTTCACTTGCACCCAGTCTTATCCTCTTTAATAAAAAAATATAGAACTTTCCTAGAGCAACTCTTTTGACTAATAGGTATGGAGATGGTCGTGGGGAAAATAAAACCATTCGCTTAAGGAGAAATAGAGTTAATGTGATTGGATACATCAGCGTGCCCCGAGTATTCATCCCGGGCACAAAATCCTTCCGACGCTTTATACCTTTAATGTCACAATAAAGAAATCTTCTTATTACCGCGGCTCGATGAGAGAGTAAACAGCAGCTGTGTGATAGCACCAGCGGAGCAGAACGCATCCCCGCGAGGCTGCGTGACCTTTCCGCCTCCGTTTTTGAGTGCTGCAGCTAAAAATACCTTTTCTCCACTGACAAACATTCCAGCGCCGCGCTGCAGAATAGCAATGAGCAGCTTCATGCTCCGGCGGCTTTGCTATAAATAGCATCTCTCCAATGCTAAAAGCTCTTCATTAAAAGGATTACTGCCTACAACACACACCAGGAACAAGCGATACCAAACCTCGGGCTTTGGCCGACTGATTTGGAACGTGCTACATTTAAGATTTCCAAATTGCATGATTTGGTAAAGCAGAAAAAAAGAAAAGGATTGATTCTTTCCTTCCCTTGCAGCTATTTGAGAAGCCTTCCTTGATATAATATTAGCAGGTTGAGGAATCTGCTTGCTAGTACTCTCATTTTCTCCAGTTCGGTGCCAGATTAATTGTATAATGCAAGGTCCAATTGAAGCGCAAAGTCATCGATGATGGTGTTTGAGCATTAAAAATGATGGATTTATCTGTTAGGGCAGAATGATTTTCTTCGCCACCCGGGTGATGGCTGAGGCTCTCATCACAGCCGGCCAGGTTAGGATGCTGCAAGTCCAGCGATGCTGCACTGAGAGTTATCCTCATGGGGTGAAGGGATTGAGTGACAAGGGATGGACGGGACACTGAGCAGAATGAGCATCTGACTTCATATTTCAGGCTAAACCCTTAATAAAAGCCTTAATAAAAGCAGCATTACAAGGTACTTTGAGATGTGCTAGTGATGTACCATCAGGCTGGCATCTCAGATACCACCCTGTAAGAAAGAGACCACAGACAAGGTGTAAATTAAAGCTGAACTAAGGCACATTTTTAAAATGACAAGTCACCCTTAGCATATCAGCGATAAAAGACCGACAAGAAAGGCAGAAATTTCCAGGAAGAAGATAAATATGACCTGCCAATCATCAAAACCATTCTACCACCTACAACTGCTGGAGATAACAAGCTTGCAGAGTACCCTGTGGAGCTCACGAGAACGTGTCTGAAGATCGCTGAAAACTTCACGGTTCCCTACTAGAAACTGGTGAGTCTGCATGGTCAATCAGCGAAGTTTGATCCCCTCTGGGCTTCAAAGAATGCAGAATTTACAGAACTGGCACGACCACTGCGAAACGAAAGCATTTCATGTGCTCAGGGTTGGACTGGATGGTCTCCAGGGGCCCCTTCCCACCTCAACCCTTCTGCATTTCACTGACGTGCAAAAGAAAGTGTTTTTTA
>JAWLRI010000795.1:137975-149251 GCA_034781795.1 Crypturellus tataupa
GGGGCACAGGGTGGCATCCAGGCGGGTTTGAAGATCTCCAGAGAAGGAGACTGCACAACCTCTCTGGGCAGCCTGTTCCAGGGCTCTGGCACCCTCACAGCAAAGAAGTTCTTCCTCATACAGAGGTGGAACTTCCTGGGTTTCAACTTGTACCATTACCCCTTGTCCTGTTATTGACTACCACAGAGAAGTATTTGGCCCCATCCTCCCTACATTCACCCATCAGGTACTTGTATTGTACTATCTCCTCCCAGTCTTCTCTTCTCTAGGCAAAAGGACCCAATGAACATTTTGCTCTGAGGTTGCTGCATTAGGTTCCCCAAGGTTTCATACCTGGGCTTTATTTAACCCTGAACATCCCAACCTCACCAGCAACTCTGGTGCTGAGAGCTGTTTATCAAGTGTAATTAGCCCTTAGTGCTTCTTTTAATTATTGCTGATTGCTGCTGCCTTTTTTTTTATTGCAAGTTCTTGTATGAAACAAATGATTATGTTTCTCTGTCTAAATCCACACGACGCACAGACTTTTTACCCTTTCCATAGACTGATAAAAATTTTAATTGAGAAATCTTCCTCATTTCACCTCTTGTTTCTGGTCTTGATACAAAAATTCTGTAACAGTTCTGCATGTTTCTGGTCTTCCTGAACCACATCCTTATGTCATGCTAGGCAAAATGTATCACATAATAGAAAATAGCTATGACATCTTTTGATGAAATCTCTTTTGTCCAAAGTCTCAAGCTACAAAATACATTTGCTTAGCTCTTTATATCTTAAGATGCTAAAAAATAGCCCTTCTCTTTCCATAACTTTTTCAATGCATTTCTAGTTATCCAGAAATAGTATTAAAGTGAACCTAATAGCCTGCTTGATAAAGCAATAGATACTGAAAAGTTTAAGGTAGAGATGAAGCCACAGAATCACGGCTTGGGAAAGGTCTTCTGTTTGACAAGCTCCATTTGAAAATCAAATCAAAATGTTTACCTGATTTTAATGTCTTTCTGGCTTAAAATTGTGCAATCTTTCTCCTCAAAAAAATATAAAAATATCAGTACATACATATATATATATATATATATGAGGTTTGCTATACGCAAAGAAAAAACCAAAACAGTAAAAGAACAAGCAAAGACAAATCACAAAATAGAGAAAAAGATGATAAAAATAATCTCTATGCTAGCTAATAGGAAATTAGTTGCCAATTTTTAGGGTCTGAGAGAAACACAGCAAAAATATGGGAGAGAAAGAGCAGGGACTGCAGTCACAGCTTACGTTTTTTCCTCCAAATCTCTGTTCTGGTCTGTGCACACAACTGCTGAGGCTTTGACAGTTGAAAGCTATTAATTTTGGTACTACAAGGCTTACTGAGGTGGATTTATGTTCTCTATAGTCATTAACACCCTTCTGCTTCCTTGATGAAGCACAGGAATCCTTCAGAATAAGGTTTTAAAATTTTAACCTCCAGGTTAGAAACCTTCAAGGGGGTGGGAGGACACACATACCCAGGCATATACGTGCATGCATTGGAAAAGTTTGTTCTTGGCAAAATACCCAATAAAAGGAAACCTCTCCATTTAAATCAACGAACTACATCGTAACTGAGGTTGTAATCCAGGCAAGCACCACATTCCCTCCACCCTTCACTGTGTGGTTCACTTAATTGTCAGGCAATTAAAACCCTGCCTGATCAAAGCATCTTTCCGGCCTCTCTTGTTAATATGTACATCGTCTGATTATTCTTTCCTTTTTTCTTCTCTAATTGCACCCAAGCCGAATTGCACTTTTGTAAAATTTTATGCAAATGGTATTTTCTGAGTCCAGCAGAGTAATAGAAATCTGTCTCCCCACAGATTCAGTGATATTTTGCACCAGTTGCTTCACGTGTCAAATTTCAGTCTTGCCTTTTCAATCTTCCTTACACGTCTTTGGACCTATTTCCGAAGCATAACGCATATCTGTGATTTTTTTCAATACCTTTTAAGTTTTTCATTTGAACATTCAGTGTTCAAATTAAGTTTATTATGCAGTTTATATCTAACAATACCTAGAAAATTAAACATCTTGCTCAACTTGGCAACAATTTATCATCTTTACAATGTTCCTCAGTTACCTCTTATGGTTTAAATGTAATGTGGTAAACAATAATCCTAGTAATTAGTACCCAAAGTGTGGGTTTAGCAAATTCTCTTTTTTTTTTTTTTTCCTTTAAAAATACAATTAGGTTTTGTAAAACAAATGTTTGAAACAGAATAAGACACTAATCAGAACAATATGTGAGTGAATTAAGCATGAATAATGTCTTTTCCTGCTACCAATTATATATCAATACCATTATATGGTAGATTCTGCCTCACCAACATTACTGATATAAGATTGCGCTAAAATCCTTAGTGCTTTTCAAACAAACTAAACTGTATTCATTAATGGGCATTTTCTATTGAGCATGCTTTTATGCCAAAAGCTGCCCTACTTCAGCAATATTTTCCCCCTCCTGGGAGACCTGGGCCTCTGACACATCCACAGAGATCAATCATCTTTTTTTTTTCTTTGCCTTAACTTTGCTGAATTAAAGAAATCACTCTCAGAGAAAACGCAGTTCAAAGCGAGCCAGACACTGTATTGAAGTCGAAGGAGGGAACACAGACCTCATCTTCCTGGCCTGCTATCAAGATTTGAGCACCTCTTTTTCAGGATAATTCTATAACGTAAGTACAAGAGTCTCCACTCCATGATCACCTCCAAACTTTACTTCTCCCTCTGTTGGTACCAATTTGTCTCTTCTATAGGAATTTTCCCACAGGACGCTTCAGCACAGACCTGCCTGAGCACCATCCACACACGTTTTCATTGCCAAATCACAAGAGTAGCTCGGGGCAACCCAGTGTCTTCCCCTAACCTAGCGCTTCAAGAGAATGTCTACATTCATTCAAGGGAATATCCATAGTACATTCAAGGGAAAGTCTATACGTTCAAGGGAATGTCTAGCTTCAGAACTGATATTCTTCTGTTCTAAATCACATTTCACCCATTTTACTTGCAGCACTTTTGTTTTCAACATTATCTATCGATTCCTGTGTGGTAGGTATCCCACTGCTTTTCTGGAGAGATGATGGTGCTCATCTTTGAGCCATCAACAGATTTCAACGGTTTACTCCTCCTCTTCCTCTTTTTGTTAATTTTATTTTTTTACAGCAAAAGTCACTAATGAATCACACTGGCCAAACTGTAAAAGTGGTCCAAGAGTAATACACACAAAAAAATCTCCAATAATATTTATAAGACCATTTTCCCTCCAGGCTTTTCTCACCAATTTGCTAGAAATATCAGCCCTGAAGCCTCAGCTCCAGCTGCTTTGGACATCTGCGATGGAAGCACCCATGGGCATTGCTCCGACCTCACTGTCTCGAGCCATCTGCCTTTCTGGGTGAGTTTTTGTTCATTTGTTTTCACTTCAGGGTGCTCTCTTTATTCTTAGTGTTTTATCTTCAAAACCACTACTGGTCCCCTTACGTCTGCAACCTTTCTCTACTAGTTTTCCCGTTCAGTTTAGAATAACCAAGATTTCGTCAGGAATTAGAAACAACAGCTGATGCAAAGCACATCACACAAGAGCCTGTTTTGACATGTGAGAACATTACTAATGTGCCAGCTGCCCTAGTTTCATCAAGTCGGTCCCTTTTTCAACGTACTACCCTAGTCCCTTAGCACTTCCCTAAAACTAAAGCATCTTGCTGGCTTGACATTGCCAAAATATCCCCCACCAGCCCGCACACAAGCTGTTTGGCTATGAAAACCTTCTCACTTCTCTTGCGCTTAAAAATAAAAACAAAAAGAGCTGAAGATTTTTCTAAACGGATGAGAAAGGTTGGTTACCTAGTGGAATTCATCTCCCACACGACTCCTCCTCAGTTTCAGGCTCTTTATGGGCCAGACGGCCACTCTCTACATCACGGACAACTTGCTCCAGATTTTAATTCTGGCCAATGTTCTTGCTTTCATCCTGGCGCCGATCAGAATAGCCAGGCTAGTGTTATTCAAAACTATACATTATTAAAGAATATTTTACTTTGATTCATGAACAGAAAGGCTTTCGCGGTTGTGCTTGAAGGGCAGAAACCTATTTTTTAACATTGCATGTGAAATCCTTCAAAGAAAGGTAGCAACCAGCTCTGCAGAGAAGTGGCTCTTTTCAACTATCTCAACTGTCCCATGGGGACAACCAAGTGTCCCTGTGTCCCGATGGCATCCACATGCTCCTCTGCAGCCTTAGAGATGTGCAGTTTCCTCAGCTACTTCTGGACATACATTTTATGACATTTTCCTCTGTATTCAGGACACCCTTGATTTGACACCACTGTAGTCCCTAGAAGTTAATTCCATGAACGGCGGAAAGGAAGATTTACTCGTGGTCTGAGGTCAGACTGGAAAATGCAAAATAAAATGGATGAGTAGGTGCAGTAATTAATTTTAAGACCCACGAAATAAATAAGCTCTGTGCATTAAGAAGGGTTCCTGACTCGGTGCTTTTTGAAACAAATGGTATAGTAACAAGATGATTTATTTAAAAAGTAATACTTGTGTGAGATGTTTTGTCAGGCTACCTACGCAGACAGAACTTCCAAGCAAGCTGTCGTAAAAGGGACTGTATACTCATAAAACACTTCAAATTACATGTAAATCTACCTCCTCTCCTGATGCCATCCACCTATGAGGCACAATTTTGAGTCATCCTTCAGTTCTGAGTTTTCCCTAAATACCGTATCTGCCTGCATGATGCAAACAGGCAGCCAATTTATGGCGAAAACACTCAAGAAAATGTGCAGCATTCGCTACCTAGAAGTAAATAATTAAGACTGTGCCTGTTTGGCACCACTCTCCTTAATTATGATCTGGAGGGCGTTCAGTAACAGAGTTGTTAGCTTTCTGCTTAATCATATAGTGGAAAATGAAACTTTCTGCTTTTGGAAAGGGTATCCAGGCTAATTTAAATGTTATGAATTGTCTTGAAATTCATATGTTATAGAGGAAGAAATGAAGAATAATTGAAATGAATGAAGAATGATGGAAATGAAAGGAAAAAAGCACTTCTAGGTTTCTCCAACATTCCAAATTACTAAATCAAATTTCTCTAATAAGACTTCACTCTTCTACATATGAGGGCCATCGGGGAAAGCAAAGTGTCCTACCTTCCCTGGAGGATGTAACCAATGAGGAAAGTTAAGGTTTCTTCTGTTTTATGAAGGAGAATAAATTCAAGAAGACTTCCCACATACAGCATGTGACATGTTGGGAACCTCTCATCTGAGAGGCAGTTCTCAGATTTGAACGTGGAAATAACCCACTTCCAGCCTATTCCAAGTCCAATCCACAGTCTATCCCCAATTCAGCACATTTCAAGTTCAATCAGCAACATTTTACTCACACGGTTTTTACCTAAGATAATTTTGCTACAAAACGCAGAAGAGCAACGTGGGCCTGAGAAGTGTTTGGTCTCAAAATTCTGCTTGCTTGCAAAATATAGCAACATAAATCAAATAAAGATTGAAAAAATACTGCAGTGCAAGCAACTGCGAATGTGGCCACCTGATCGTTTCCAAATCCAGCCCCATCACTTGCATTAACATAAGTCTTCAACGAGTCTTGGTTCCCCCTTCAGTAAACTCTGCAGGCTGTTTCTGTGATTTGATGATGTTAATACAGGTACCTTAAAACCACATCCCTTCCTACACTTGGTTTGTTGCCCGGTAGTAAAAAGAAAATATGTCATAAATTTTAGAGTATGTTGAACTTGCTGGTGTTGAGCAGGATTATGTTTTGCAATTACACATGATTTAATAACCTCCCTAATAGACAACTCCATTTTAAAGAGCTGTCCTAAATCTTAAAATCAATTTTAACAACATATTAAGAACTCTCACTCTGCCCTTCGACATATTTTCTTTTTTCTATGATCTTTTAGTTTTAAATATTTTTCCTGCCCAGTCATCTACATTATATGAAATCATAAAAAACCCCACTGTCCACCAAAAGCTGCTTTTTCCCTGTATACAGTAATTTTTAAAGCTGACTTCTAGCCTCTAGACCAACATTTTAGTGTCACTAACTCTTAAAAGTCTTTCTTTGTATTTAATGGGAAGACAGGATTGTCAAATTTACATGAAAAATTCCTTCCATGTGTTTTCATTATTTTAGAAGTATAATACTGCACTAGTATGAATGAAATAAGTCAAATTTAAAAGGAATTTTGCATTCCAGCTTGTACAACAGCCAGTCTTTTTTTAATCAAAATCCTATTAAATATTCATTCATGTTTCGCTGTAAGCATATACATATATACATATATACATATATAATGCAGAAAACCTCTGAATGTAACCATCAATATGGCAAAAAGCTTGAATAATCATAGAATCAGTTTTACTGCATTAGACTAGGCAACATTTCTCAGCCAAAATATGCAAAGATTGCATTAAAATGATTGCTAGCACTTAATAAAAATTAAAATGCAAGCAATTCTTACCTACCTAAAAAAGAAAACTCAAAGCTGAGCAAGGGTGTGATTACAAGAAGTCTTATGATTAAGTAGCACCTCAACTTGCTGACAGTAGTATATTACTTTTAAGCTATTTTTTTTAATTAGTAACATCAAAAAAGGGGAAGAGGTAGGAAAAAAATGCCTTAGTCATTATATATGTTAAGATCATAGTTCTTTTTTTTTCTGTTGGCACGGAAACTTTAATGCTTAAAGAACTTTCAGGTTTAGTTTCCTAATTTTCCCTTCCTACTGGACCTCAGTGTAGACCCCCATCAGTGTCAGAGCTGATTCCTACAGGGTTGCTGAGATCTCTAATAAACCACATGAAAATGGAAATATTGTTTCCATTCCTTTCAAATTCCAGGAAAAAAATATCAGAGGGACAGGGGATTCACATTTCACATTATGTCTCAAATGATTTGAAACTCCAAGCCCTTTACTGTGCCTAAATGAGCTCAATGGGAAATATCTTCTGGCTAAAATACCCATCACACTGCAACTGCAGTCAGAGTTACCCAGCTACAGTCTAGTAAAATCAATTAAACAGAGATTTAACTATCAAATATCTGAAGTTGCACTTAATAAATTAAAATAAAAATAAATAAAACCTCTCCGCTGCTTTTTATTTTCCTTTTCCTTTCTGCTTTCCAGAAGAACGGGACATTTAATCAAAATGACTTTTTCAATAATCTCCTCTGTAAGTTACACTTTTAACCCAGACATAATTTTTGTGTTCTGCAAAACATACTATGTTCAATAGTGATTTCAGATTTAAAAAGTATTAGGTAGGAAAATGAGCTAAGCCTGTACTTTCTGCTGCAAAACCTTTCCCCATCCAAAATCATTTTTTTCTTAATCCCTTTTCTTACTTTCTCGACAATGTCCCCATCCCTAAGTAATCAATATATGGATTTACTGTATCTATGTTGCAGCAAACAACACAAGGCCACCAAATCCCTGCGAGTCGAGCATCAGTTAAGAGCAGAGGCCAGAAAAGCACTATTTTAGAGAGAAATGTCTGCCTTGAGAGTCTGACGTGTATACAACCCAATCCTTAAAAGCATTATCTATTTTCATGTTCTCATCTTACAAATTGTAACATACCAGTTGACGAAGGTCTGTAGGAAAGAGCATTGGAAGAGAAAATGGGCTTAAATACTGGAGAATGGGCTTAGCCTTGGAGGTCTCCTTAGCTTGAACAGTCAACAGGGATGAACCCGTGGTCCTTCAAACCAGCCCTCTCTAGGGTACAGAATTCATTAAAACCAGGAATATCCAGTTAAACTTGCTTTTAAAACAAACAATTTTGAAAATAATTTTCTGATGAACTAGAGATTTTCTCTGTAAACTGTCACTGCAATAGAAGTGTTGGGGAGAAAACTTCTCATATTTCAAAACCTCTACGTAAACCTTGTTAAGAACCTCAGACAGAAGTCACATTTTCATGACTCTTCAGAATTAAATTAATTCAATACTTCATAATTTGAACATCATTCTGAATGCACAATTAAGGGATGCTGTTCTTCTCCACTACCCAAAGTAATAACCTTTTCTGTGCTTGAAAAGCTAGAGTAATGGAAATGCCTAGATTATGATAATAAATATACCACAAAGTTTATTATAACTCCATACAAACACATTTTTAAGTTATTACTTTGTAATATACACTATTAGGTAAAGTTTAAGCAGCAGCCACCTCTCATACAAAACCACCGGGATCACAAATTACAGGGAGAAGTGCATGCTCAGGTCTCACAGTTACTGAACTTAAAATACACTAGACTCAATTTTACATTTATCTTCAGCAAAAATAGCCAAAGGAAAAAAAAATTGCAAATTCTTCTGTGTGAGTGACGGAAAATTATTTGTAAATGAAAAACGTAGCATTCTCATACAACGCACACTGCAAAGAGCTTTGATGGTGTGATGTTACAAAGAACATGATAAAGAGAAAAATACTGTCAAAAATTAATAATCAATGCAAAAAAAATAAAAGATTCTCAGGTTACTCACCCCACTGGAGAGGCGCCAGCTGCAGATGCTCTAGGACCAGCTGATTGAGAACGCCTTCCACGCTGGCTTCCCCTTCCCGCTTCAGAGAAGGGTACATTAGAATTAAGGAAAACTTTGATTTGGAGAGAAAAAGAGCACGTAATGCACACAATTTCAATTAAGGAAAATCAAAACTGCATCGTAGAGACTCATAAAATTTCCTGTGGGAGATATCCATCAGAATAGCACTTTTTTAAAACAAAATTAAGGTCATGGCTACCTTATAAGCTCAAAGGCACTAGAGGAACAGGGAGAAGAGCTGCCTATGCGCTTTAACGGAAAATCACAAAAATTTTCAGTTCTGACCTTGGATGTTAGGAAAAACAGTCTTAAATTGGGCTGCTGGCCCAGTTAAACCTTAGGGTCAGGATTAAGAACACTTGGTTAGCAGGGAGTGTTAAAGAGAACGCACTTGGTGTTGTAATTCAAAGAAACATCAGCATATTTATATAAATAAATATTTATGGCCTCTAACACCATAAAAGCCTTAGGCTCTTACACAGCATGGCTCTCTCTCTAGAGCATGTCAGACCTGGCCAATATTAGGCACTGTTCTCTTTACTGGAAAGTCACTATAAATTTTGGGTGTAGAATTTCAAGGTTACTGAGTTAAAGCTTCCAATGGGAATGATCTGTCAAAAAGAGATCATGGATTTCCTGTTCCTTTCCTTAGCATTACCATGGAAAAGATGGATGGGACGGCTGGAGCACATGACGTGAGGAGAGGTTGGAGGTTTAGAGAACAGAGTTCTTCAGCCTCAAGAGGAAAAAGCTAAGGAGAAAACCTATGGCTATTGGTCTTGGTGGGAGGGTACAAAGGAGATGGATCAGACTCTGCTTGGAAGAGCAGTGTTAGGAAGAGGGGTAATGGACCAAAGATGGGAACACCCAAAATTTTGGTTAGATTTTGGTTAGATGCAACAAAAAAAATCTTGCTATTGAGTGTGGTGAAACATTAGAAAAGAAAAGGTTTCCGAGAGAGACTCTGGCATCTCCATCCTTGGGGATGCTTGAGTGGACAAAGCCCTACTTGGGCCTGCTCTAAACACGAGTTTGGACTAGATGACCTGAAGAAATCCCTTCCCCTTGAATCTACTTCTACTTCAGCTCTGATGCAGAGTAGACGCAGAGATAAAATCTCTTAAGTTGACAGAGGGGCTCAGTATGGTTAGTATGTGCTAACCCCGCCGAATGGACACAAACAGCATTCAATTAAATATCATTGATTCCTCAAAACCGCTCAGATATAGTGGTACTATGGACTGCAGCACAGTAAACACATCGCCTTGGAGTATTTGAGTAACCAGCACATGCAGGAGTAAAATCACAGAGCAAAGAGGGGGAAAAGCCCAGCTCAGCTTGCCTGTTTTCTATGAGCAGCCTTTGCATGTCAGTTCAAGCAAAACCCACGAAGCAGTGATTGCCAATGCACCCCTCCTTTGAGTCCTTAGCTCGAAGGGGATCTATCCTGACACATAACAAAATTGCAAGATCTAGAATTTGAAATTCATTGGAACAAACTGCACAGGTAGACAGAAGCACAAACTGTCAACATCAAGTCGGGCCTTGCAAAATGCATTCACTTAAATAAACCTCCGTTCTGCATTTTCATTGTGATTAAAAAAAATGACATTCCATTGCAGTCAGATTCTTAAATGTCTTTAGGGACCTGGGCCTCAGCTCCGCCTACAAGATCTTTATTACTACGCATCCATATGCATTGGATGCATCAGCCTGGAACAAAACAGTTGATTTCTTTCCCAAAAAGGTTTCTATCTTAAAATTGTTGTTTTTTTTTTTCTCCCTGCTGAGCAACACTCCACCTCTTGTATCCTTCTAAAATTCATTTTCAGAAACATATTTCTCAGTTGCTCTGCAAATAAATTACATGTGGAAGGAATCACACCGACATAAACAAATTAGGAAATGTTCGTAAATAAAATTTACACTAATGAAAAACAAATTTAAATGATTAATGACCACACTTTACTTATGCCAATAGCCTTGTCATACTTTAAATTTTCAGCTTGATTATTTTTGTGGTTCTTCATTATTAAAACTAATTGCACTGAGTTATTAACGTTCTTTTGGAAGTGTTACTATTGCAAACAATTGTTAATTGCTGCATGGAGAGGTAAAGCTCACTCCAGCTGCAGTATTTCTAAGGAATGTTTTCTGATGTACAAAAGTTCCACAATATGCAATATGTTCATAATTACAATCATGATAATAATCATCAAAAGCTGCTCAGACAAATGGTCACAAGAGCAGATTTCAATAACAACCATCAATGCTTTGCTCTCAGGCCCAGGCAGCATATCAAATGGCATAAGCCAAGGTGCTATAAAATACCTAATCTTTCTAATATTTTGATTTGTCATTTAGATGATGAAATAAAATCCATAAAATTTGTGCATTTGCAACTCAGAAACTTATTAAACTAGTGCAACCTACTCAGATCAATTAGATGAAACTCGATGAAGAAAAGCTCCAAGCATCAGGAAGAAATCAAGAAATTTGATTGTTGAAATGGAGGTTGGGAATAATTGACTAACAAATATAGTTATGTTGAACCGTATGTAAAATACTCATTGGTATCAACATGGGACACTTTTGAAAGAAGACAGCTCTCACTATGTATCATATTTGACACAGAGAAGGTGAATTTTTCATTCCATGAGAAGTCTCA
>JAWLRI010000795.1:149351-169820 GCA_034781795.1 Crypturellus tataupa
GTGGAGGTCAATACCCAACCTGCTGCTCAAAGCAGGGAAATGTCAAAGCTACAACAGGGCGCTCGGAGCCATGTGCACAAGTTTTAAATATCGTCAAAGACATAAATTTTGCAGCACTTCTGGGCAACCTGTTCTCCTGCTTGACTATCCTCATGGTGAAGAGGTTTTTTCTTAGTACCTGGCTGGTATTTATTTGGCTGAAACTTGCTACAGTTGCGTCCCATGTGTTCAGTGTGCACCTCCAAGAAGAGCTGGAGAAGTCAAGCCTCAGGAATCACTATAAAGATGTAAATCTTAGAGAACTCTGCAGCAAACAGCAGACTAGAAACTTTAAAAGATGCTTCGCACAGATGCCCTGATCCACAAGTCAGAATGCATAGAAGTTCCTGGAGAAAAATATGAATTTTGATTTAAAATATTTAGAAAATATGAAGAGAAGCATAAGCTGAAATATTAGCCACCTTAATAGTGCATGGGCTCCATCTGCTCAAAGACTGTGTTAAGACAACAAACCCTGGTTTTTACGCTGCTACCAGATGCCATTTACCAGATGCTAAAAAACAAGACAGTGTGTTCTTAATTTAAATTATCTCAATGCACGTATAATCTCAATGATAATCTAAATTAAATTACTCCACGGTTTCTTTGTAATTGAAAAGGCATGGCAGTAAGTTTTCTCAGAAGATGGTCTCTTTTCCTAATAATTTCCATTTTGTCAGACATGTCCAGAGATTGAATTGAATAGCAGACTGCGTCACCTGGCTCCAGTATCTCGTCCTCCCAAAAGTATAAAAGAGCCCCCCATACTTCACTAAGCTTTTGCAAATAAAACATTGAAAATCTCATCATTTGAAGCCCTGATTACTTCAATAGATAAAAACACGGAAAATTTACTTATCATATTGGAAGGAGTAGGAGGAGTAACCTGATACTCACCAGGTTATCATTTATTTTTGGTCCTCCAAGGAGTTCTAAATAATTGACTTCTATGGCAGTCAGTGTCATCCATCCAGTTATGAAATATTTTTGCATGATGATTTCATAAAGTATCAACAAAATAGCATAATTCATCCCAACACAAAAGGCTTGCTTAAAAGCTTCAGAAAACTGAATTCTTTTTCTTTACTGTTCCTGCCATATACCCAATTATATTTTAAAATAAAAATAGGCTCTGGCCTCCTGACACTGGAAACATTTTATCAACTTTTCTTCGGTTACTTATGAACACTGAATCCCTCATAAATCCCCACCGTGACAACTCGTTTTTCCATTTTATTGCATTGATAGAAACACACTTCAGTTTCTATTTATTTCTAAGAAACTAAATAATATATCCCTTCCCTTTTAAATAAAATATGATTGCTTGTAAAAAAGCTGTCCGAGCTGTGTTCTCCACAATCTACACTCCTCTCACGTATAGAGGTATATTGACACAGAAAGGTTAGCTGCAGAGCTCAAAGCGGTTTGAAGACAGCAAAAATTTTGCAAAAATGCCTTCTCTGGTAAGGAATATTTGCAGAAAAATAGTGTAGTATTTTTGTAAATTAATAGTTTTTATCTCTTGGCTGCATTTAGACTGCTTCTTTAAGAAAAAAGAATTTACACAGCTAAGCTGCCCATCAGTCTTTTTGAAATCAACCCTGCTTGCTGGCTTTAAATTCCTTTGGTAGAAGGATGGATGGCTCAGAAATGGAGCCTTTCTCAAAGTTTTGTGAAATAAAAGTTGTAAAAGTGAGAATTGTTGTTTTTTTTTCCTAAAATGTTGAAATCTATATGATAAGGAATGAAAGGATAAGAAAGGCTATCTTCCTTTTGGACATAAAATCTAGCAAACAATTTACAAGTTTCTTCAATGATTTTCACACCCAGATACACACACTTCGTTGCCTTATTTTACAGTAGTTTCAGTTCCAGCTACAAAGAAAACATTCATAAAATATCTTAGAAACCTAGAAACTAATTCTTGCACTGAATTTAGCAGATTAAAATTCATGAATTGCTATCAGTTTTCTTAGACACTGACTTACAAAGCAGCCACGATCATTTTGGTAGCAAAATTTGGTTTAAATACAGAATGCAAAACGGATGTTAACAGTGTTGCTCAGCAACAAAACTGAATGAGGATGTATTTTTACACACTGATAAAATTATTACGGCTGTGTATTCAATTCCAGCATAAGAATTCAGCTCTGCCATCAAAGAATATTTACATCCTTCTATAAAAGAGAGATTTGCTAAGTGAGTTCTGGTTAAATATTGACATTTTTGCCTAAGTGAAATTATTTTCGAAACACTGTCTAGGGAACATGGATGGAACCAGGCACTAGGAACCTCATTTATATTTCACGCCTTGCCTTTGACTAACCATGTTCAGCTTCATGTCATTTTAATAATTAGTAATGAAGCATCATTTCAGATCTCTACATAAAAGTACAATTAAAAGCCCAAAAAGGTGTCTCAAAAGATAAATTATGATTTTCTTGCACTCTTCTCTCATTCATGCCACTTACAATCATGCAAATTTGAGTGTGGTTTGAGTGAAAAATAAAATAAACCTCCTGAAAATGTCATGTATCAACATCCAGCTTGGCGGGGTACACGCGAGTTCTCCTTATTGACCATCATGGAAAAGGTTTTGGGTAACCTTGCACAAGAATTTTTACTGAAATAGGTGGTTTATTTTAACTGCTCAGTACATGTATATGCAATCTTCTTATGCACTTCCTAAATTAATAATAACGAGACAATACTTTATTGCACTTGGAATGATTTGGAGGAGGTTATGTTTAGGATTTTCATGACTGGAGTCATCACTGTACTCTTTCTTAAGCCTTAAATAGGCTGCCTAAATTAGATACATTACTAAATCTATAAAGAATTGGATATAAATATTTCTAATTTGCTCTGATTTGTTCAAATAGAATTAAATTTATGAAAGCTCTATAAATCATTTAACATAGCTTTTATGGGTTCAGTTCACTCATATAGCATAGGGAAGAAGAGAAAAAATTGACCCTGTAAAACTACTACTCATCAATCCTCACTATAGTTCTTCAATTCCCTAAAAGTTGTGAAAAATACACAGGGCTTGAGCAGGCTCAGTGACTTGGAAAAAGCCATTACAGTAAAACCCAAACATCATCTAAATAATATACAGCACAATTAACCTTAAACAGTCTATAATTATGATAAGCTTCATAGTTCTAATTACTTTTCAGTACCACTGCTATACAGTGAGTTGAATTATAAAATAAAATGTGTCACAGCGCACCTATTTATACATTTTTTGAAGTGAGTCTGCATGAAAGGATATAATTTTCCAGCAAATATCCAGCTTGCTGTTAATCTCCAGACCTTTAGCCTGCTGCCTTTCCTCTTCGAGCTGCTTGGCGCTCGCAAACTGGGACCCGTCGGTAGGAGATTCTGGGAAACTCTCGAAGTTGAACTTGTCCACTTGGATGGCCATGCTGCAGCACAGGGAAAAGAGAGAAAATAATTTGTTATATATCGTTTAATAACTTTAAAGAGGTGACTTCTGTAGAAAGCTCTGTAGACCACCTGGAAACCAATTACTACAAGGTGAGAATGGATTGCGCTCAATGTCCAACAAGTAATGACATAAGACCCATACAATGAGCCCTACCAAAAACAGCAGTTAAGGTCCTGTTTTGGAAAGATGAACAAGCATCAACCAATATTTTAATGCCTTGGTGAGCAGCGAGCAAGACAGTTGTGCAGTTGTGACCAGCTGACCTCATGGTGGCTCTATGGGGATTCATCTGCTTTTCCTCTTGGAATCTAAATGTTCCTGGGTCTCTTATTTAAGCAGATCTAATGTACCGTGCGGCCAAAACACTTCTTGTTTCTTGAATTGGCTGAAACAATAGTAATTAATGAAGAATAAAAACACATTGTTTCTGAGACAATTTTGCACTTAGGGAAACCAGAAGACCAAGCAAACAGCACCGAAAACCATCCCTGGTGGAGTGCAACTACAGTCAAAGAGGAGGGATAAGAAGGTAATTTCACACCATACACCAGGGTTACTATTTCTCTTTTTCTCTATTTCCACCTATATCAAAGAGGAAAACATTTTTCACAGGCCTTCCCAAGAGAAAAATGCCAGTAATGGAAGTCAACAGGAAAATGCTTTAAAATTCCACGAAATTAGGCAGGTTTTGCATAATTAACACTCATTTAAGAGGACCTTGACCCAAACAGAAACAGGAAAAAGACACAAGGCAATTATAAGAGCAAGGACTGATGCAGAGCTCATAAAGTTTGCTTTGAAAAGATGAATTTGAAGAGGCAGCTCACTGCTCACCCTGAGCAAAAAGCGACATCTCAGGAGAAGCTGTTAATGTTCCACGAACACTTTTGTCATTAAAAGGGACAAATGCTGTGCCGAGACAACGGTGCCGCAATTACCGAGTCTACAAGCTACTGCAGACGACATCTTTGCTGATCTTCACATTTAAAAATCCCCCCAAAAAAGTCAGTGGAATTAATCTATTCCTCTCCAAGGACTGTTTGCATTTGCTTTTTTTTTTTTTTTTTTTTTGCTATAGTAAGAGATCACTGCAATTTCTTCATTTACATGCAAAGGCCCCCATTGCCGGGTGCATGCAAAAGCTAAAACCAATTCTCAAATGTCTATCAGTGAAACTGCAGGAATCATGTCAGAAATGAAGAATGTAATGGAAAACACCTGGATATAATCTCTATAGTGGATTTAAAAAAAAAAAAGGCAAGAAAATACGTCTATATCATTATACAAATATGACTTAAGTTGGGAAATGGCAAGTTGAGCTTTCAGATTTTGCACAGGCAGCGTGTGCAGAAGACAGAGATGCAACTGGAATATCACTGCATCATTTCAGCTTTGCTAAAGGACCTGATGCAAAGCCAGGCTTGACCTCCGCTATATATGCAGTACAGCTTAAATTCTCATCATTCGCTACCAACATTTGTGTTTCAACAAATTAGTTTCCTTTCTGAGCAGCCAAACCACGTCTTCCAGCAGACCCGCAGAACTGCTCATCGATTACCTGCGCCGCACTCTTCTCCGTGAATGATATGTTAGAAAAACATTTGAGCCTAACAATATTTAAGATTTCACTGAAGATATTCACACAACATTCTTCCTTTAATGGGGCATTACTGGCAAATAGTAATTTTTTTTCTCTCTGCTGGGAATTAAATATTGATAGAAGCACTTTTTTTTCCTCAGATCCACACCAGCTTTGGGGAATATAGTTGGATTTTCTCATTTTTTTTTAAACTTGCTTTATTTTTATACGGTATAGAATATTTTTAGCTAAGAGACACCTCATATTACATGAAAATGTATCGCAAAATAATCCCAGTGGTGTCCTTGTGTGCTGGAAAGTGAAGAGATCTGAGAAAAAGAGACCTGGGGAGAAATAAACTACCACTCTGGACAGGCAGAACACAGTATTACAAATTCAGTCGTGGGGAGAATGTATGGGAGCAGCCAAGATAAGGAACTTCTACAAGACTACAGTGACACTCAAGGTAAATCAGGGTAGAATTTAATTCTAGCTCTTTTCCCTAAACACAGGTGCTTTTCACACTGAGGACTCTGCTTCTACTGAAACTACATTGGGTTTTGTCTCTGTTTGATGTCTAAGAGGTTCCTTCAGGATTTAACATCCTCAGCTCCTCTAATGCCACAAAACTTTACGTGACAACAAATTTGATAAACAAGGGTTAAAAGCAGAAAGAGGGTTAAAAAATACTCAGTTGATACAAAAAAAAACAAAGCAAAACAGCAATCACATCCCAGAATACAATAATTCACGGGCTAACAGGAACCTCAAGAACCAAATCTCTTATAAGATTAACACGTAGCACTACATGAAAGTGAGGAAGAGAACTAATCCAAATTAACATTATCTCCTGTTTATTTCTAATTATTTCACTGCTTTAGAACTGTAATCTATATTGCATATATTTCAGTAAAGCATAAAAAATTAAGTAGCTCAAGAGACCTGTAAGTAATGATGTCTCCTCCTGGCCTACAAATGACTTCATAAAGAAAAAAGATTGCTTTAGTATGTGAACTACGCAGAACAAAAGATAAATTTTTCCATTAATCTTTGAAAGGCCAATTAAGTTTAAAAAATTGCATTTAGAACTTAATGATTTATTTAAAATAGTGGAAGTGAAGATAAATTCAAACTGTGGCATTGAAGTCTGTAGAATTCAATAGCAGTTACTTATCCAATACAAGATATTTCAGATGATAAAAAGTTAAAGAAGGAAAGAATAGTTCCACTGTATTTAAGGTAAAATTTGAAAATTGAATGCCGTTAAAAGAATATTATCTATATCAATCTTCTTTCTTCAAATGCCATTTACTAGGCACACTGAGGGCTTTCCAATCCCTAAATTCAGATTTGAAAACTATCATCTCAACCATTTCCCTTTCTAAACCAATAACTGGCATTCTTCTTGCACAGGAATGACCTCAACATCTTCAAGATGTCTTAAAAAATTAACAGGACTTGTTCAGCGTGCTCCTCAGGTACTTCCTTGAAGATTCTTGTACACACGTGTCCAGTCCACTGCCTTTGAATTATTTATTTTGCCACAACCTTATTGATTCTTTTGGTATATAGTGATGTTATATAGATTTTATACAGATTCTCAAGTCCCAAAAGCAACAGAGTTGTCGGTGAAACCAGACTTCAAGTACCCTGCCAAGGAGCAGGACACAACCATTTTAAGGAGGCAACAGAACTTATCTTGTATAATCTTGTAATATCTTGTAACAAGTATAGTGTTCACAAATACAAGTAGGGGCATGAAGAAGCTATTATCTGATTTCTTTTATCAGAATAAGGAAGCTTTACATGAGGAGGAGCTTTATAGCAAGGAACTCCTCAACACTGTTAATAAAAATGTAGCACATCTCTCTCTTACACATATACATGCTATCTACACACCTAAACAATATTTTTTTCTTAATTTTAGATCAAGTTACTATTAGAAAATGGGTTAAATAGTAGTTTTTTTCGTTAACACACAAGACACTCATGATGCATAGCTGAGTGCAAACTCAACAAAAAATAGCTTCTATTTCCAATATCCATCGAACCGGTATTTAAACACATTTTATCACCTGGATTGTTCCCTTATGGAAATCTATATGCTGCCATAGAAATAGGGGAATCACTGAATCAAATCACCATATGAGTGATACTTATATGAGTGATAATAAGCAGGGATGCTAATTTTGGCTTGCAATCACAAATAACATTATAAAGATTAAAATAATAATACACATATACATACTATATATTTTTTTCAAGCAAATACCATCCTCAAGCTTTCAGGCTCTTCATTTCCAGCCGTTCTCAGCATGGAAGCAAATGACGACTTGACTTGTTTGTGTTGTATCCTACCGAGCTCAGCCATAGCCTGGTCCTTGCAATATGGCACAGGCACTTTGGTCCAGCCCTTGGCAACAATTTTAGGATTCCAAATGCAAGTTGGGATCAAAACATGTTCTAGAAAGCAGACACAAGCAATTGCCCAAGGCTACAGAAGACACAGGAGCAGGAAGAGCAGTATTTACTTCTCCCCTAGGTGCTTTTCAGAATAGTGCCTAACTGGGCAAAACATAAGACATCTTTACCTCATTTTGAGAATAATCCAATGTAGTTAAATCATTAAAACCAGTAATTATTTCCAAAGCTGATAATCAGAATATCTGGGTTAATGATTCTTAGCACAAATACTTCTTGCAACTAACTAATTCTGCAAATGAAGGGGCAAAAGGTTTTGGAAACCTGGGACAGGCTCTGTTTTTTAAGCCAAACTAAACTTTTCCTTCAAATAATTCCCAATAAGTCACTCCTTTTTTAGCTATTTATCTCCTTCTATGCTGTATCTTTTTAGACAATACAATTCTAATAGAAAACCTGTGACCTTATGTAGACTTAAAATTCCTATTCCACTGGAAACCAGCCAAGCAGGCTTAAAAACCCTGGTTTAACCAATATTTCGTTATCAGAAACTATCCACTCATAATTTATGGTCTACTTCATACATGAACACAAACTACAATGGAAGCCTTGAAAAGGGAGTAATGAGATGGAATACTCAATGGAATAGTACGGAAATGCAGAAAACAGAGAAAGCCACGTGGTTTAGACTGCCTTTGAAATATAATTATCACAAGAATAAGCTTTCAGCTGATTTATAAAAATACTAATCATTAAAAAAAAAAAGTTAGTTATTTGTATTAACAAGTTCTTGTGTACCCGGGACCAAAAGGAAAGGAGTCCATGCAGTTGAAGGCAGCACTGAGAGCAGCAAGAAGCGATAGAGAAGACAAAAACCAGGGCTCGTTTTGGTGAACATGAATTCAGGACAAGCAGCAGAGACAAAAATCAACTGTCTAATGTCAGCATGTACTTGAAAATATCATTGTACAGGAGTCAGGCCTGCCCAGACACTCAGCTAACGCCAGATAAAAGACAAGAAATTCTCTTTCGCAATTACAGATGACTCTTCCCAGAAAAGGACACCTCACATTAAACTACAATAGAGAATACAAGAAAGAAGTTGATTTGAACACGCATATTATAGCCTAGGAGACAAAAAGTATGGGGTATTCGTGTAAGACTAGTCCTTGTTGGTTTATAGTCTAGATTTAGACATGGTTTAAACGTTTAAACCAAGACGAAAGCTTGGGTATATGGAATTATTGATTGCTAAACCCTTTCGCTGGCTTGCACATCACTCCATTGGTGGGTTTCAAGACATTCTCTTCTTCCATACTGAGCTTGCGATCTTGAATATTCAGAATTAAAATCCCATCCTACCGAAGTCACTGGGCATCAGAAGGAATTTAGTGGGTTTAAACAAGCTGGGCGCAAAATCCTTGAAATAGGCTGTGGGTGAAAACACTTTTCCGGAGAACAGTGAGGGGGAAAGGAGAGGGGATTCCGGTAATGTTCTTCCCATGCCAGATATCCATGGGGTCTGACGCTGCTGGGCTTGGCAGCACTCTCATGGGACCAGACAGTGTAAATGGTGCTCAGGATTAATCCAAAATACATTAATAAGAAGCGTTTTGGAGCATTATTTATACAATACAGCATAGCCCATTACACAGGCCTAAGGTTATTTTTAAGAACACCTCAGTGGCTTAAGACAAACTGCATTTTCTAAGGTTACTCTGGTGCTTACAAGCCTGAATTTCAGTGAAAAAAATCAGCAAAACTTCAGCTCCCCTTCAAACACAACACATATGCTCTACTATCCTAAAATTAATTCATCCTAAACTTTTATCATTCACCTTAGAATGAATCATCTGAGCAATTTTCCTTTTACATATTTGCTTTATATGTCCTCTCCTATGAATAATACAGAATACAGAATGTAATACATAGATATCAGGGAAAATTCAATTCAGTAGAGAAACGTACCAAAATGGTTACATTCATCCCTGGGTCAAAAGCAATAAGATCAAATAAAGAAGCTAAAAGGGCAAACTTAAAATAGTAATAAGTATCAAATATATAAGCACCAAACAAATCTTATGATTTGAAAGCGCATGGAAGGTTTTAATTATATTTCTTGCAAAAAAATGAAACTGTTTCAGCTCTAAAAATGAACTGCTTTCTCCCTGTTCTCCAGCTCTGTCCCACAGTGGGGTTTCTTGTCAACAAAGTGCTTCATCTCTCAAGCTGCTGAGAAAAGAGAATTTAATCTACAAGATGTGCCCATCACCACAAGCAGTAGCAAAGCAACTCACAAAATCAGCACAAAAGAAAACCATACTTATTAAAGACAAAAATGCATCAAAAGCAAGTCATTTACAAAGAGAACAGAGCACTATTTCCATAACTAGTTTTCATTTGTAGAAAAATACCTGAAAATCTTAGACTGATCAAATACTGGGGTAAGATAAGCCAACTGTTTTATGAGATTCCAAGTCAATATTGAGAAAAAAAAAGAAAGAATTTTCAAATATTTTACACATCAATTTATCTCAAGAGTAATTTTTAATACTGAATTTATCAAAATTTAGGTGATTAATTTGGGAATGATGACTTTTTTTTTCTGGTTTGCATTACTGACTTGTACTTCAAATTTTAGAGTATTTTAAAGGCAGAGATTGGTTTTGCCTGAAACTGTATTGCCAGAAATGAAAAAATGTTAGAACAAGAAAAACATATAGATCCTTAGAACAAACTTTAGCTGTTCTTTATAAGCAAGAAATCTACGTATGTAGCCAGATCAGGGCAGCCACATACCACAACCCAACAGACAGAAGGAAATACCTGAATCAGCTCATTAAGTCAGCACGAGGATTAAAAGGATGAATCTCAGCTTTTAAGTGCAAAATAGAATTTGGTTTTAGCTATGACCACTGCTCTTTAGCATTCAGGTGGTAAACAGCTCATTGGCTTCTCAAAGATAAAAAAAAAAAGTCACTGACACACAAATATACTGGCAAACTGTCTAAAAATTACTGTAAGCTACTTATCTCCAAGGTCAGAAAGCAGCAGATTGCAGAGAACTGAGACTTTACAAAGACTTTCTAAAGAAAAAAATATTATTGACAAGAATGATGGCGTTGCCACTAGTTCACTGCTAATTCTATATAATTCTGCAGACATCAGTTGATGCTGAATTATATTCAAATGAGTTTAATAGGCTTTAGATGTTGAACATTCAGGACTGATGTTGTTCAAACTGCGTCCATGTGCCTATTCCAAAGTTTCTCTGCACCTCCTTGTCAGCCGTCAACATATATGGTCTTTCCATTACTGTAATTTCACTTTTCTATGGCATTTGAGAACTGTCTCAGTGAAAAACAACACAATTGTGATATACCACAGCATTTGCTCCAATGGACTTCATGCTTCTAAGAGCTGAAAAACATAATGGAAATAGTGGCAATGTTTGGGGCTCATACTTCTTCCACAATACTTTTATTTTTGGATGTGGCAGGTATGCATTTGGCAGAGCACTGTGTTTACTATAAATTAGATCAGCCTAAATTTACAGTTCATGAAAACCAGTCTATCAAGACCTCCAATAAGCATGTTTTGAAAGCCAGTAGAGTGATTCACGGATAGGCCAGTGCAGCGTTTTTAGTGATCCTGGCTACGATCACTTAAATTCAGTTTATCTGGCTTGCAAAGATGAAGAACTAAGTCAACCCTCCTGGAATTTGGACCTGTGTTTAAGGAATCTTCATACATCAAATCTGATATTTAAAACATTCTCCAACCGTATCGATCTAGGCTTCTTTTTATGATTTTTCTTTTTCTAAGTCTAATGTTTTCTCTAAAAATGGGTACAGAAAGTATTTGACTACTGCAGTAGGAAGTCATGGGCAGAAACAAAGCCACAAGAAATACTGAATCTTGTCAAAGGTGATAAGTGCCTCTGATTGCCCTTTCCTGCACTCCCTGGGCTCAGCATTTCATTAAACAGCAATGCTCTCTTTTAAAAATAGATTTACCACCCTGGTGTCCTGAGGTTCTTTCATGTTTTTAGCCACAGCTAAAAGACTTTTACACGAAAGACTACTTTCCTCAGTAACTATATCTGATTTTCAGCCCCAACATCACTGGTTAGATTAGCTAAGTTCAGGCAATACATCTTAAAACAGGTAGCATTAAAGCAGATTTCTATTTCTATCCCTTGAACTAGATGAATGAGAGAAATTAGAAAATTATTTTTAAAAAGATGTATGAAAATAAATGAGGTGCACTTGGGTGCCACCTTCTCAAAGAAGGACAATACATGCAAAAACTGATGCACATGAAAAGAAATTAGATCTTTTGCTGCATATTAACAAACCATTTGGGGCATATCTTGGTATAGGAAGTGTCTACAAAACTGCTTAATACTGCCTGCTCCAAATACATGTTTTCTCAAGACTGATTAAGATGTTGATTCAAGTAAAATAACCGATCACTTACTAAAAATAAGAGATGTCAGACATCCACAGATGTGGGTGGAACCCTTACCATTAATATCGAAAAGAACAACTACACTTTCAAAGAAATCTTTTCCTTGAAATAATAGAGATAAATGGCTACAGTTTTCTAATTAGACACTGAACTGATATACTGTTAATCCAGGCTCAGAAAACAACACTTTCTACAGGATGTCAAGTTTCCATTTGCTTTTTGTCTTTGGTAGAAAACTCATCGAACATCAGATGAGGTTAATGCGATATTATCAGGAGTCAGGATAGAAAAATAATGAAATACAATATTGTTCCTGAGAAAAAAATGCTTAAGCTGTAGCATCCCACTGTCAAATTTAAAAATACTGCCCAACTCCAGCAAATTACCACTGGGAAATATGTTTTGGTACTGCCTTTATATAAGACAACTTTTATATAAGCTAAGCAAAACATGTCCGGAATTCCATAATGCTTCCTGCAAGTCAAGATGTTCTTCTAAATTGGAAACTTCTTACTCTGAAATTACTCTGAAATAACAGAAGGATAAAAAACCCTATCTGAAGTTTCTTCCAGAACATCATGCCCCTAGAAGCTCCAGATTCTGGGTTACGTTTCCTAATAAATAATTATAAAGCAATGTGGGAAAAAATAATCAATTAATAACAAATAAAATACTCTCAAGCACTAAAGAGGATGAGAACCATAGAACAAAACATTTAAAAGACTGATCTAAATAAATCAATATTTACATAATTTGCAAAAACACCAGCATTCTCATTCGCCAGGTTAACCTGTGAGGAGTTTGGCTGGTTATATTTTAACATTCAGCTACATGAAGTATTGCTTGCACAGTGTGCTCTAAAAACATGTTTAAAGGATGAAAGAGAAATGTAGCTAAGGACTTGTGGGATAATCTGCTCATTACCTCTGCTCTCACAAAACTTAAAATCTGTGTTGTTCATTTACTGTGTGCTGTTGCTTCAATTTATTTCACAAAAGTAAATTAATAGTAAGAAATCTCCAAACTTCTTGCTATCCTCAACACCTACACACAGAATTTTATAGACCACCTAATGCACCTGCAAGTGCTGCAGGCAGATGCAGCAACATATTCCAGGTCAACACTTGAGTGCAAGTCACTAGACTCAGCTGACAGTCTGCAGAATGTAGCGCTTTGGGGACAAACAGAAAACATGCAGACAAGTGTAACCTCACGTTAACAGTAAAGGTTTAATCATCACGATGATGGTGCTTTGCTAACGGCTTTTTCGTTGCTGTGGTGTTTAAGGCTGACAGTTGGCTCGACAGGATCCTGCACTAACAAACCACGTTTTTTGCACAGTAAGAAGTGATTGGGAACCTGGAGTGGGGACCTCCTGAAGTGCTAAGCTGGGTCCCACGGGAGGAGGAGGAAGCTTTGGAGAGGCACTGGTACAGCTAAGCAGAAGACACCACCAGCATCACTGAGCCTCAGCCAGATGAAGCATTTGCGCTAACAGTAAAGCCTCTTCGCCTCTCTCTTCATTAGAGAAGACCATCAGGACGTTAGCACATCCGAGCTCAGTGTCATCCACCTCGTAGCAGTGTGCCAAAGCACTGAGTCATGATGCAACCGAGTCCTTCCTGAGCTGTGGTTCAGAGACGACTTCCTGCTGGATTCAGAAAAAAGCAAAAGAAGAAAAAACTCTTTGATTATCCTTCCAGCTTTTGGATTGTCATGCAACAGGGCCCCGTACGCTGCTGATGACATGCTGAGATGAACCTGAAATAGGATATTTGGTATTTGGTATCCGTTCATTCTTCATTAGCACGAGTGTATTTCAACAGCCAACTCTCCATCTCCAGAACTACAAAGCTCTTTATTCTATGTTTCCTTCTGGAGACCCAAGCACATAACTAGCTCTAGCATCAGGAAAACAGCACCAACGATCACTTTGGTGGCAGAGACTCCTATAAGCAATCAGAGTTGCACTTTTCCTCCTCTATGTTTTCATAACGAAGTCTCCGTGAAATTCAAGTCTCAAGCGGTCGCCTTCAAAATGCTCCATCATACAACAGCAGCATATCTGGAACGATTTTATTATGTAAATGAACTGCAATTTCCCGAATAACATCAAATGGCTGTAAATACTTTAAAGAATTGAAGCCTTCCTTAGTTTTTTAGTTCTTTTTGTTTCCATTAATTTCATCTTCTTTCACTCAAACCTCCTCCATTCAGAACACTTCAAAGATTGTTTAGAAGAACAGGCTTTTCTTTAGGGTCTTTAAGCCCAATAATTTAAGCACAATAGTAGAGCTAATACGGATATGTATCTTTATTTTCTTTCTACAACTTCTAATTCTTGCATTTTCTTTGCACCAGTTAGCAAAAGAAAATCAAAAAAAAAAGATCAGAGATCTGTAATGAAACTCTTTTTTACAATCAGGCCATAACTGACTCACGACCATTTAATTCTGCATTGATTTTTTTCTTTTTTAATCATACCCAACATGAAACCGAGCCCTTGCCCTCTGAAGACAAAGCTGACAACAAATGGAAATCTGCAGGGCGGCACAGTCGAGACTATCGTGTCTTCTGCTCCAGACCCTACGTAGGAGCAAACCTCTCCTTGCCTTGACAGATGCAATTCAAAATGGGGCATGGTGTGAAATCAAAATATTGGAACTGTCAAATATAATCTCTCTTCTGGCACACCATGCAAAATTGAAGCTTTATTTTATGGGCAAGAAAGCTGTTTTATTGCTTGAGCAGACCAAGGCCTGCAAGATGAATCAGACTTGCCCTGAGGAACAGATCATCTACAAAGAGAGAGAAAACAAACCGCAGGCACTAGACGAGTGGGCTTCTCTGTGTCAGACAGAGATCTGCAGCTGGAAGAAAACATGTTTACTATGGAGAATTAGGTATTGGAGACGGGATGGGCCTAATTCTTCTTATTGAGCTACTAAGATATGCTATGAAAGTAAGTTTTTTTTTTTCTTTTTAAAAACACACTTTCTATTTATATCCCAACATTCATTCTAGCAAATGTCTGATTTATGGTAGCCCAATTCCAGGTCACTAGTCTCCAATTCTAACTTTATCATCTGATCCAGCCTAAGTGCTGCCTTGTCGTAGCACCACGGCTACTCGAATGGACTCCTGGGGTCCTCCCTACCTCTCACCTTCTGGCCATGGACATACCTGAATCCTCACTCAGGAGCTCGGATTTTACGAGTTTCAAGCCCAGCATTTCTGGACACGCCTGTGGATTAGACACTTATTTAATACCCACTTTTTAATAGGCTCCAAATTTGGTTTTAATCCAAATTGAAGAGACTGCCCAGATCATTTTGTCAATTTAGTCCTTTAAACAAGACATTATTCACTTGCAAGTTGCGGGCAGCTCTACATCCTTTTCCCTTAGCTGGATGGTGCAAAAGCAGTTTAATGATGGCAAGACTCCAGAATTGCTTGTCAGAGACTAATTGCTTGTTTCTGAAAATATATTACTTTCTGAATATATATTTTTCCTAGTTTATGAAACTTATTTATTAGCACATTCTGCATATTATCCAGGATCTATGAGAATCACTATTTTGCTTTAACCACCACCAGAACAACATTCATTGGGTTCAGAAAATGGTCACACTAATTTCCAAACTGAAGCAAGCAAAGTCATAAAAATGACAATGAAACACATGTATAATAATAAAGGATGATATTGTTGAAAAATTTGAAAACAGCAACAGGACTGCTGTCATAACATGTACCATTGAAAATCCTCTAACAGAACAGCAATATTGTTACTGTTGTACAAGCATATTAGATAGTACATTTAAATATGAAGGTGTCTTTTATATGTGAACCGAACTCAAAACACAATGAATTCCCAAGTGATGACCACTCAGTGTAACTGCAGACTCAAAAACATAGTTGTTGATTTTCTCACGTAAGGCATTTTCAAGTGCTGAATTGTGATTATGCCCTTCTACACCGCATCAACACTGTTGGTAATAGATATGGAGTGAAACATTCCATGCACAACGTGCCACATGCAGCCAACACGGAGCCTGCAAGACATCACCATCACTGACAGGCTTCCCAGGTACCTACCAGAAGTCTAAATCAAAGCTAGAAATGCTCCAATCTTCTTCAGAGAAGGTCTGAAGATTTCAGATAGTCTTAATAGAAGACTTCAACTTTCTGTCAAGATTCAGTATGTGCGCCCTGTTCTTAAGAATTCTGCCAAAGCCATTTCCTATCGGCTACAGCTTGATATGGGATATTGGACTAAACCAGCACTTAGTCTGACCTAGTGTGGCCACTTGTGTAGGACACGTGGAGGAGGCACCAAGGCTGAAGCTTCCACCAAAATACAGTATGGAGATCTGGGCTGCAGAACCTCTTCCTCTTTGGACTTGCTAAAATTTGTATTTCAACAATATTCAGGCAGCAAAATTGGAAAAGAAAAGAGTTAAAATCCAATGGAGTTTCATGCCAGAGAATCATAGAATCATTGCGGTTGGAAAAGATCTTCAAGATCATTAAATCCAACCATAAAGAATTCAGACATCGATCACAAGCAGTGCAATCTTTGGAAAACTACAAATCTATTCACAGCTATTGAATTAACCTTTTAATTATAAACTTGTACTTCTTTCCTAAATACCACATACTGTTAAAATTGCAAGTGCACAAGTAGCTTCTGACTATCCAATGTTCCTCCAAAAAAAGCCTAGAAAAATTGTCAGAGGACAACGAAGAAACACTTCAATGGAGCACTTTGAAACCTCCAGCTATGACTGCCGATAAATCACTCACAGAAGAGTGAGGCAGAAATCTCTGACACAGATCAGGTCTGAACAGAATGGAATAAAGAGAAACGCACCAAGTGAAAATACAGATGCCGATACCAATTTGGAGAAATTGTGATCACGATGGGAACTTCCCATTAGACACTTAAGACAGCAACCTGTCTTTGCTAGTTTAAAGCAGATTCATGAGTAAGACGGGGAGAATAGGACGAAAACACAGGAAATCTCCTACTTGTATGGATCAAGCCAGAAAGACGAGCTAAACTTCATTTCCAGCCAATGAATCCACCAAAAATACCTTTAGAAGTAATACAGGAGAACAGTTAGAAAAAAAAAGCATGCATATAATATTAGAATTATTTTTTATCCTTTAAAGGCAAAAACCTCCCCAAACTTATCAACCAAAACAATATACTTCTTAAATATAATTTCTGAGATTTGAGAAATAAGGGGCAAAAAAGCATCAGACTGCAGCTCAGGACTGAGGCTATTTGGCACCTTCAATTCCTGGAACGTCATTTCGGGTCAAGGCAGGACTTTCAGTAGCTTCTTATAAATCCCGCTCATCAGCCTGCTCTGTTGGGTGCTCTGTGGGGCTGCTCTTGTTAATCCTACTCATCATCCAGGATCCCGGCACTTCGGAAGAGGAGATAAATGCTGGGACTTCCCACGTGCCTCTTCAGAGCCGCGGGAGCAGAGGGCTCGCAGCGCGGGGACGGGATACGTCTGAGCGAACCCGGCCCTTAAGAGAAGGAGGGCACTTAACGCGAGGACTCCATGCTCGGCCAAGGTACCATATTCCTAAAGACATTATAATCAGTTATCTCAGGTGGAGATAAAAATAAAAATCAGAATCCCTTTAAAAAAGGAAATACTGAAATGTAGGAAGCAAAACACTACTTTGAATTGAATAAGTTATCCCATAGGCAGAAGAAAAATTAAAGTCTGTTTCATATGGATTTGTGTTCTTCCCTCTGCCGCCAAAGATTTCCTTTTTCCATGTTCCTTCTGGAGCAATCAACAAACTCCTTGAGGCAAATGAAACAGATTTACTGAATTCTGCCTGTCCTACCCAAAAAAGGGGCAATAATTTTTTCTCTTTGCCCCAGTCACTGGTGATTTTGATAGAGCATTTAAGATTTAAATCTATCTTTGAGACTTCCCTTCCTTGATTTCTTAGTGAACACAAAACTTAAGAGTGACAGACAAGGAAAAACAATTGCATCAGCCTTGTTTCCTTTCAAAACCAGGTTTGATGAAGACAGATTTGAAAGGTCAGACACAGTCTGTAACAGCTACAGTCCAGATTGTGCTTGTTAAAGCAAAGTCACAGTGCTTCTATCCCATGCATGGCTTCACAGCACAAAAAGTTAATTTTGTTTTGCAGAATTTAAATCAACTTTTGTAAAATAATCACATTTAATTCAGAGCTACATCTTGAGTCTTGTTTTCTGTCAGTTGGTAATGTATTTTGGTGGTGCTCAGGGTCATGAATTGTCTTCCCATCACTTGAAGCTCTTCGGTCTGTCTCTCAAAGGCAGGAATCTACTGTCCATCAAGCGAGAGCTCTCTTAGGTTCTTCTGCCACTACCAGGTCTGTCACCTGGCAAAAACAGCCCTCAAATTAACTTTGGCTGCTCAAAGACGGACTTAGGAACCTGCAGGTACCTACAGTACCTCTTGGCATCATACAGTGTACGCACAAATACAAAACTGCACGGGCAAACCCCAACCTTAGGGTGTTTGCAACAGATGCACAGACCACTGAATGGAAACCAGAGAGGAAAAATTCCAGCAAAAGACTAAAGAAAGACCAGACCCAAAGCAGTGCGCTTGCGACAATGCTATTTCCATTCAAATGTAATGTTGTATTCTGACATTTCTCTGTATTTTATTAGTCAATGCACACAGCACTACCCTCATTTTTACTGTGTGCCAGGTTAGAGACTTTTCATCAAAAGCAGTGAAAACACCAACCTAAGCTTCAAATCAACCAAAGAAACAGTAAACAGGGCAAGCTGGGGCGGAGGGAACGCACAAAGGGACCTCAGCAAGTCCCTGCTAGTCCTTCCTATGTACAACCCAAGTCATCACAGACCTCAAGAGACCTGCTTTTATCAGGGTTTCTTAATGCTGCTGACAGACTCCTGTAAGGATATACTGATTATATGACCGTATTTACAGCTGTAGGTTGATCCAATGCAGCTGTAGGGAGGAAAGTCTGTACCTACTTTCTTTCTCCTTATTGGCTGGAATGGCTGAGAAGTAACCAAAGCCTCCAAATTATGAGTATTCCTGTGTTTAAATAATAACAATTAAAAAAAAAAAAGGAAATAAATTATAGGTTTCGAATAAAACTGGAGCACTTTGAGCAAAAGCAACTGATAAGACAAATATTTAGTGCAGTGAAATTAGGTAGAGTAATACACATGTAACGGTATTTCTGCTGGAAACACAGTTAATCAGCTCAGTGCTAAATACAGGCATGGCATATCAAAGAAAATTTGCCATTAAGAGCATGCAAATTTGTGTTTTCTTTATAAAATATTTGCAACTCTACTTAAAAAAAGGGGAACTACAGCCAAGTAAATGCATGTTCTACCTTTTTCTGAAGATGTTACAGCTTTTAATTATTTGCTACGGGGTAATTTCACAAAGTGCCACAAGACAAGACTATATATTCAGTGCAAAATGAATTCTTTTTCTTAGAATCACAAATTAAGAATAAAACACTAGCTCGTGAGAAGACTTTATACGCAGTGACAGTTTTTGCAGGCCTTAAAATAAAACCAGAACAGAGTCTGAGTCTGAGCAACGCTACTGTTAGAACAGCTGCTAGCACCTAACCAGCCCATTTCCCCATTAATTACACTTATTTTGGGAGCCAACTATTCCACCCTGCAGGTGACTATCTAAATCAATAATGAAAAACTGCAATTTATACTGCATAGTTATTTAAAAGGATAAACAAACAGAAAAGGAAGCCAGGTTTATCCATGAGAGAGAAGAAGGGAATCAATGATCCCATACAGTCCATCAGTTCGTGTAAGTGCATATACATCTAGAGATAATTAGAGCCATGCTGGGAAGTTTTATTGCTCCCGATAAGGTTCCAATTTAACACATTTCTGTTTCATTACGGTTTAATTCTAGGGTTTTAAGAAAGCAGTTCTAGATGATTTACATGCTCTCAGTTTTAAGCGCAGTGATCTGTCTTTGCTATTGTGCAGCCCCACAGACACCTTTCAGAAGTTATGTATTTAGAGAAGATTCATCAACTAAGTTACCAAGATGATAAAACTGAAATGAATTTTAAAATCATATCTGTCCTATTCTTCTCCAAGAGTTCTCTTTCCGTCTTCGTTTCAGTCAGAAATTCTAATTCTGTTCATGTCTTTATTTTGTTTACGGTAAATATTTAGGTTTGGGGTCCCAAAATGTTATATTCCTATTAAAAAGTATTTGTTAATATTTCTGATGAAGCATTCGAAATATTGGTCTTAAATGAACCTCCTGAGTACTTAAACCATACATTAAATCATTTTAATTCGATAAACTTTACCACCACTCCAAACAAACTCACGTTTGCTGCAGTTTTTTAGATAGCAACTCTACATGGGCTTCCATGGGCTTCCACAGGGCCACGAGGATGATCAGGGGCCTAGAACATCTGCCCTATGAGGAGAGGCTGAGGGAGCTGGGTCTGTTCAGCC
>JAWLRI010000795.1:169920-182399 GCA_034781795.1 Crypturellus tataupa
GTGCAGGGGGGTTGGACTAGATGACCTCTGGAGGTCCCTTCCAACCTTAGGCATTCTATGATTCTATGATTCTGTGATTCCACAAATCTGTTACATTGAGTCACTCATAGAAGGGATCCCTATGGCTCTTCACCTTCCAAATATCCTTCCCCTGCCACTCAGGCTGCAAGATCACCTGGTTATTCCAAAGAACTCTGCTGATTGAGATTGTCCATATTTCTCATATTGGGTTTTATTTTGGAATCCCTCATTTTCTTCTTTTTTGGGACAATCCACAAGCCTTTGCCTGAAGCAGGTGTAGGATGAAACAGGGTTTTGCAAAGAGGGAAAGAGGGAGCTCGTAACTCAGCACATGCATATGATGTTCTACCACAGTTCTGAAAATCATTTTTATGGTTGCTCTTATAACAGTGAAGTTAATGTGTGCTACTTACTGGATACACTCTGTATTCCTCAGTGACAGATCTGCAAAGACATTCACTGCTACAAGTTAAATTAATGTTTCCTCTTTTTGCATATTTTTACATTATTCTTCATTTTTTTGTGTGTTTTCTGCAGGAGCAGGTGTGAGTCCTAATGAGCACTCAGAAGCACTGGGTGTCAGGGAGCACCGACACATGCACGGGGGAAAAACAGGCCACTGTTAATGAGCTCACGTATAAAATGATATTAAATTGCTGGGTGGGATAGAGGAGAGAGAGCACAAAAATAAACAGCAAGTGGTCAATAAACAGCAAGCGGTCAACACAACAGAAAAGTCAACATGAGAGGGGAAACTCACCGGTAGGTGTGCAGCCAGAATTACTTTTATGCAGGAAATGCATGTAATTTGCTACCTAAAATTTAGGCTTTAATGCCTCCAAAGCTTGGGTAATTACAGTAGCAGGTAAATGCCGTTTTCTTCCCTGCATATTTAATTGCAGATTTCCAACAAGGCTCTGGTATTTCCATAATTGACCGCAGGAAGGAACCAGTAGTCTGTAATTTTCCAAGTGGTTGTACATGATCATTTCCATGCCAGAGCACTATTGCTGATGTATTTGAGGTAAAAAACTGCTGGAAATGTTCAAGTTCTTCTTCCATCCCAACTCTGGGTATCAGTGTGAACCTTGCATCTTCCCAGGCAGGTCCGTGATGCTCAGAGGCTGCCCTGGCATTTAAAGTATACGGAAAACCATAAAGTGCAGGTGGCCTCTTGGCACCTTCCGCTTAAAACTTAGGCTCTCCAGCCTTCAATCACAGCATGCACCTCTTTAACAACGTGCTTAAGCATGGGGATAAAAGAAAAAGCATGCAAGAAAGACATTTTTAATTCCAGTTAACTACCTGCTGAATTAAATGCCTGAAGTATCAAAAAAAGGCAAAAAAAGGACCCTATACAACTTATGTATTTTGTTCTGAGCAGACACTCCAGGCGAAGAATGTAAAGACAGGCAGAAAGATCAACAGAGCAGCAGGAGTCATAAGACCAAATAAGACAGAGGTTTCTCCAGTTGAGCAGAACTGTGTTCAGGGCGACAGAACACCAATTTCGTATCATGCAAAGCTCTGTTGTGTTTCCCTTTAAATTATATTAAAATCAGACTTATTGTAAACAAGATATAAATCCTCTCAGAATTGGATCGGATCTGATTAGCAAGCGCTGTCCTCTATCTTGTCCTCAAGGAAAAAGTTTAAGGAGGAGAAATAAAAGTACTGAAAGAAGTCAATTTTTCTGAGCTTTCCATGTAGTTTTATATTGAAAAAATGAGGCTTCTGGTCAAGTTATCCACACAGAAAGGCATGAAATGTCCCCATGCATGATCCTTGATCAGGTACCCAATTCTTGACGTTCGTTTTTCCAAAAAAAAATTCCTTTGGGAATTTCTGAGCTTTTGCAGAAGATTTCCATCTGCAAGCACAAATGAATGAATGAATTTACAGTCCTTGCAAATTCATCCTGATGAAGCATGGAGAGAGAATTAAATTGCTATATTACATACTTATTCCTGGGCTTCAAAGCAAATAAACAGGGTCACCCCTGGCTTCTCCCAAGGTTTCTTCCATCTGTTGAGGTTTCATCATCATCAGGACTCAAATGGGAATAATACCATGAGTTTAATATAATGAGAAAAGTTTTAAGTGTCTTTCCCTTTCTGATATATCTGTAAAGAAGATGGTCAGAGGACCTGGGGCACCTTTGGTCAAGCTCTACCATGGGCTTCTGGCATGTATTTATCACTCACTGATAACCCAACTTATCACTTGAGAGGTTGGGCTCACCCACCTCTTCCCTTGCCCCAGAAGCATGGTTGAATTTACTTCTTTACGACTACATTTAGTTCCCTAGTGTAGTTGCAATCACAATTCATTGAGGTTTCCACCCTATTCCAGGTGCTTGACCGCCACCATTACAATATCTCCTGTAACTATTCTTCTTGTCTTCTCATTCTTCAGCCATGAAGTGGATACCCCGACATGGTACATCAAGGCCACAACTGCCATCCTGATCCTGAAAAGCCTAACTGAGCAATTAATGTGATTCAACCAAAAGTAGATAATCATGAGATTAAAAGAGTAGTCCTTTAAAATCCTCCTAAACACATAAAGGAAATCAGACAATGATCTCCTCTAACCTCTAACTTTTTAATGCAACCTGCTGGAGAAGTACGTGCCAGGCAACAGCATTAGTACCAATGAAGCATCTTCCCTTCCTCCTCCTCACCACGCAATCTTCTCTTAGCTCAAGAAATCTTAGCTTCAGGACATGCCTAATATCCTGATGTGTCTTCTGGCAGCAATATGACTTGTGTCTTCATGACCTCTAGTAATAATAAACAGCATCAACATGGATGAAACAACTCATGGTTCATCATGGTTTGAGAGCAACCGAGTATTTTCCCTCCTACTGTTTGAACACAAGAATAGCTGATATTTTAGTTACCACTGAAGGTGACAACTTAGATTCTCCTGACCAAGCACTGAGGAGTGAAACGTAGACTTGAGTCACCAGTTAGCCCCTGGAAAGCGTCTTCTCACCCAGAGCCATCCTGCCTCGCTGCTCCCTTTTGGACACCAACTCAAACAGCAGGGAGAACAAGAGTTAAAAATAGCAGCAGGAAAAAAAATAAAAAGCCAATTAGTAGGAATTGCCACAATAACCTTTGGCAGGATAAATTTAAGGTATAAGGCTCGGCAATAGTTCCTATGGCAACTTGCAAGGTACCATTAATGAGAAATGCAGTATCTGTCATACAAGAAGCTGGGTGCCATGGTGCCCTCGCAGTCCGTTTAAGATCCACTGGTTTCTCCCCTGCCTCCTTTTTCAAAGTGGAAAGCAAACTGCTACACAAATATCATTAATAACCATATTCTAATTTTGTGTTCTCTTACCACCTTCTTCCTTCTTTCGCTGAACTGTTAAGACCTTAACATAAGCTTTACTTAAATTACTCTTTTCTTGTGAAGTTACTCCTTGGTTCAGCCTGGTTTTGTTCAGGTCAAACTGAATCTTTATACAGCAGAGGACTCCTACCATAAAGAATTTATTTAAGAGCTCAGAAATGGCTACAAATTATGACTACTCCTGCATTTGATCACCTTTATCAATCCCAAGCAGGCACCTTCTCTCAGTTTAAAGACTGCAAATTAGATACTAAAACCCTTCTTTAAATTATAGATCTCCTAAACTTAACAGCCTCAAGGGAACAAAGTAAAAAACTCAGATCAATGGCAGCTCAAAATTCAAATATAGGTTAAGGGTGGTCCCTGCAAGGGCTCAGCCAAGCTCTTGCCCTGGTATTACCACGTGTTGGATCTCCTTGAAGCTCTTAGAGCTCTGCCAAATTCACAGAACCTGCACAATTAACACCACAAAAGACACAACTGACAATAAAGCTAAGCTGATGGAAGCAACCTTGGGTAATCTGTAGATACCTATTTTTATGTTGCACTGATGTCTAGTTCATCTTGTGCTGGAAAAAAAAAAAAGGGCAAAGAATAAACACAGCAGGAGAAATACAGATGCTAAATTGTTATTGCTGAAATAATTTAGAGAGAGAAAGATTTCCTCCTGCAAACAGTGTCTCAACAGCAACTTTGCAAAACCAGGTCCTGGAGACTTAGATGAGAAAGAGGAAGAATGATGAGGTGGATTACAGGTTGGTATTTGTAAATCTCAGAGGATGCTATAAGATTAATGCTCTCACATCAGGAAAGCAGACAGCAAAATAAAATCATTAGCATTCATTGTTGGAATACAATATGGAATTATATATTTTGTAGGAATAAAGAAGGTCAAATAAATAATAGGTATAGAAACTGTGACCCATATTAATTTTCAAATTAAGACTGAGACAAAATTAAGACTCTACTAAGACACGCTAAGCGCCCTAGAATAAAATTTGATTTTGAAAAGAATTTTGGCTCCCAATTTCCAGAGAGTAAAATCTTTCCAAAATAAGAATCTTAAGTCACCAAAGAATGTTTTTTATACTTTAGTCAAAGCCACGTGATGACTTTTATTAACATCAAAATATTTTAATTATAAACTTTACAGAACGTATTTGAGCACTGCAGGCACAAGTTCACTTTTGCCAAGCTTTAGGCACCCGTCCAGACAGAAAACCAAGTTGGAGGGGACGCAATCAGAGTTTCCATCCATCAAAACCCAGCCCTTCTGCGGGCTGGCAGACCACACTATGCCGACCCTTTCATTTCAGAGCTGTCTGGTTATTCTTTGAAAACCCAAAGCCAGGACAAGATCCTTCATTTTTATTGCACCTGCATTTTTATTGCAAGGAAACAGATTGGAGGCAGAGTGTGTTTGCATAACCTGAGCACAAATGCTGTTTGCTTGACTAAAAGCAGGCCAAGTTAGCAAGGGTAACGCTCACCCTCGGGACAACTGCAGTCATTTCAGGGCCAGGGGAGCAGGGCTGCTATTATATTTCTGCAGGGTAAATAATACATTGCATTCAGATTTAGCACAGTATCATACAGACTTTTTTTTAATTTAACCCTCAAATCTCAAATCATATTATTCCCAGGACGTTTTGTCTGGGATCTTGGTTAGCACACCGGCTCCAGGGAATGAAAAGAAAACAGAGATTCCACTTCAAACACATTTTGAATGGCACCTTTATGACTTTTAAATGAGAACATCATAATAAAGAGGCTTTATATACTACAGCATTTACGTAAGATCTTTCAGGCTCCTCTTTTGGGTCACCGTTGTTTCAGCTTTTGTTTCCAGCTAATGAAGGAAGACGGCAACGCACGTCAAGACTACACAATAAACGCAAACTAGTGAAGCACCAGTTTACGGCTGTTCTCCCTCGAAGGAAAGGCCCATAAAACAGCTATATTAATTATGCACTTGATCATTTCAAATAAATTAATAGTTTTTTTTTTTTTTTTTCAGGAAATCCACGTCTTCTTATATGGGACCGGAGAGTAGGCAGGAAGCCAAATCATTGCAGTGTCAGGGTGTTACTTTAATAAATTCTTTAGCCATTAAAGCAGACTCAACTGACACCCATTCCAGGCAATCCTCTTTGATCCCATTAACCCCATGCCACCAAAGCCTCAAAACACACCAAGTGTTCCTAAATACAGAGTGCTACAGGCCAAATTAATCTATTTATCCACAGATACCACCAACTCAGCTTGGCCTAGGGCTACTCCTATACTTAACTGCTCACTGGGATACTGGCAGTGGGAACAATCGTGTCCCAAAATGCATTGATCACTGTCTTCCCCGGTAAAGATGCTGATCAACTGGGTAAAAAGCTTCAGCTCAACTGAGAATTTCAACCTATACCTTACAGGGCTTCTGCATATGCAGATGCCCTCCCATCTGCATTTCCAGTTGAGCGCAGAAGGTATCAGATTGGTGCAAACCAGTTCACACGGGCCCATGTACGGCAAATAAACACCGTTTGGTTTGGGGAAGAATGAGCATTTTATTGCAAGATCTTTGAATAAGAGAATAATCTAGGTTGAAGGGACCAGTCCAAGCCCCTTACTCAGAGCAGGTCCTTCCAAATACCGCCAAGCATGGAAACTCCACAACCTCTCTGGGCAACCCATCCCAGCAAGATTTGTTCCCTCTCTTTATTTTCCTGACATCTTCTCAGGTCCTACTTGTTTCTTCATGGTTCACTCCCAACTCCTGTGATCAACCATCACGCCTTCGCCCTTACCACAGAAGCACGTCCCTTCCATGGAAGACATTTCTCTAGTTCTCTTAACTACAAACCAGTCTTAAAAACTGAGTTTTTCTTTACTATCCCTTCTGCAGAACTTCTCAGTACTCTCTCCAATTTTTCCAAATATCTGCAATAGATATAAACAGCAGAATAGGACCATAATATTGTTCAGACGGACGCTATATGCGTTAACTTTCCCTCCCCTACTGAACACTTCCTTCCCAATTTCTTTGCTGAAAATGAATTATTCACACCAAATTATGTGGCATATTTAAAGAGTGATTTGTCTATTAGTATAAAAGAAGGCAAGCCTTACAAAATTGATGCATTTAACAAGTGTGAGGCAAAACAAAAATATTACCATGGAAGCATAATAAGTGATTTTCATGTTTTCCTTAAAACAACCTTCAGCATTCTTTAAATTTCCTTCAAAAACACCTGCGAGCTCATCATGGATTGCACAGGAAGACCCAGGGAAACTGCTGTGACATTCTCTTTTTCTTTGATGGCAACGTGCATCCCAGTCACAACGGCTGTGTCTTAAAATGCAAACTATAAGGTCAGTGTAAGCAAGACATAATTTATCTCTCATATAGACAACTTGCCCTATCAAAAACACGAGCACAAATTAAACATCGTCTTGGCAGCTAACAGAACTACCCAACAAGATTTACTTGCACGTGGGCAATAAATCCATTGAGGGGACTTACTCATGATTCAGAAAGGGGCAGAATATTTACATTTTCGCATCCTTTGGCAGATGGCGTATTTCAAAATGCTTTAAACGTGTGTGTGCATTGGTAACTAGCACTGCAGAAATTGCAGGATGCAGTATTTCAATGCAGCTGAGAGATTTTTCGTGCTGAATACAAACAGTGATCATTTCATATACATTTATTATTAACAATTGAAAAAAAAGATAGCAAGTATTTAACACTAATCATGCAACCAGTTTCCAGTGTAATGACATTCCTACAAATTCAACATTTAGCCAATTAAGTCTAATAAGATATTCACAGATTTCATAGCTCGATTAATCACTGTATTTAAATACATTAATTAAGCAGCAGTCAATGACACTCTTTAAAAATACACTTCTAAGAACTTTAAACATATTCTTTATTTTTCATGGATGAAAAAGAACACCATACTAAGAGATAATAAGGAAAATAATTTGTTTCTTAAACTAATTATCTTAACTGTCATCAGGACTTAAAAAGGAAAAAAGAATATTTTAAAATAATTGAAGTCAATACAACAGAAGTTTACTTATCAAAACTGAGAAAAATACCTAAATTTCTGTGAATTTAAAAGGAATGGGTAACTTTTTAGAGTGGATATGGATAAGAAAACGGATTTGTTCAGCTCAATAACTGTCCTAATAGGTAGGAACTGGATACCCAGAGCAAGCTGAGCTGGATTTTTTTCTTGGAATAACTTCTGAATGCTCTTGGTACTCTAGGATTTCTTTAGTGTACAGATGTACAAGACCGTCCTGACTTGGTCACGTTGGACCACAAAGACAGACAAGAGGATCAGTCTGCTCCGACCTCCACCTTGGTGACCTGGTACCTCCTCGATGGTTGGGATGCCCCAGGGCCAGTCGTGCTCTGCACAATGTCAATGTACAGGCAGCGCAGGGCAAGCTGTACAAAATGAGATATCCTGGGGCATGTAATGAGATAACGACTATTACCATAAATTAGGAAGTGATTTACGCATAAATGAGGGCTGTCATGAAATTTAATTTTAATGGTTTGATAATCAAGTACGAACCACAATAATTACCGTACCTAAGTTCTTCAATAAATTAAACACACTGCTACTGGTAAGGCACTTCTCATTTTAACACACATAACCCAACTGCCTGCCAGAGCTGCCTCCTATATTCTGCCATTTGGAAGCACTCAGTTACCTGGTAGCTTTTACCAAGAATAGAAGGTCGTACAACACATTTCAGATGGAAGAGGACGTAGAGGAATATTTCAAACCATGCAGAAACAGAAAAGAGGGAGTATCACTGACATGTGATATCCTGGGATAGAGAAAAGTGAAAGGCTGCTCCTGTGCCTTCACAGAAAATATAATAGTAAAAGACAAGTGAGCCAAGCAATAAGGAAAGCACATGGTCCCTACAACTCTATATGCTAACATACAAGAAGCATGCAACCTCTCAGAAACTCCACTTAATACAGAAATTGGAGAACAGTCACATCACACACTAAATATTCCTAATAAATGCATTAAAAACTTGCAGCAAGTCTTAAACTTACAGCTTTTTGAAAGCTAAAACAATGATCTTTAGCCAACAGAATAATCTTACTGTACAAAAATATTTTTAGATGGTATTTTAACTCACTAAAAGAGGCACTTTTTCTTAGTACTACCTAAATACCATTTTTTCACCTTGCAGAAGGATCAAGAAAAGGGAAGATTTCCTGAGTTGTTCTTTTTCATAGGATTAACAAAAGCCCTTTGCTAGAGGATCGGCTAATTTTAAGGCTATTTTTAAGTGAATTTTAAGGTTAGAGTTTGTGCTCTAACTACATTTCTCTAGTAGATGGGTCAGAATAAAAATTAAATCATTTAAGCAATACCACAGACATACATAGAGTTAAATTAATAGCGTAGCATTGAAGAAACAAAAAACAAATGAGTGTAGCGATCAGAAAACCTAGGGCAACATCTAAATGAGAATAAAAACAATATTTTACAGTGAAAATAAAATCATTATCCTTAAAAGGTCCAAATACTTTCACCACTTGCACAATCCTCATTGATAAATGACTGTTTCAAAGGACTTATTGGAAAGGCTTATATCCATTTTAATGTAATGATTTAAGGATATTTAAACTTCAGGTATTAAACCCCAGAAAAATGAAAGCAATTCAGTCAAGGACATGCAAAGTAACATTATAACATTTTTTTTGCAGCATTATTTCCATTTATTACCTATCATCACAAGAACTGAAATTATGATTATACCAAGGACCTTACCAAACACACAATGTTAAATGCCAACGGGAAATAGCAAGGCATAGAAATAAAATTATACCCATTGTATGGATAAAAAAAAATAAACAGTGCTTTCTAAATAGAGTGCAAAAGCTAAAAACACTGTTTTTTAGCAATATTTTGGCCCAGTCTCTGTTTGTGTGTATGCAATACCAGAGTCACTAATGGTAAAGAATACTGTAGCTTTACTAATGTTTTGAGATATTCTACATTTTCTTTCTGCCCAACTGCATGTCCTGCAGATGCCATGTCCTTAATTGGACCTTAACAACAGAAATCAGAGGTTGAATGTAGCAAAATCTCCCTCTTTCAACCCAAAGCTCTGCTGCATGATGTGGGACCGCAGCTCAGCTCTCACAGGACAGAAACGAGCTCTGCTGATGCTTCAGGACCAACCTGAAACACTTCCTTTTTCTCAAGTTTCAACTTTTCAGGACAAAATGACAACGCTGTGACAGTTGTCTGAGGGAGATGAACCAAGTAACACTATTCCTAGGTACAGCCAATGGCAGAAATTTGGGAAAGAAAATCCATCATGGCAAATGATTCTTAAGTATCTTATGCTGCAGTCATTTCCAAAATGGCCTTTACATCACCCTAGTAGGATTGTAAAAGCCAACATATGTAACAGCCTACTTAATCAAGACATTTTTTTCTGCAGAAATTAGCATTGTTTTTTCATTCAATTCTATTTTTCTTTCCTTTTTATTAAAATGGATGGAATGGCTGGGGATGTCTATACAGAAAACACTCATTCTAGTTGTGAAAGGCTGGATAGCTGGATGCGTTCAGGCTTTAACATCACGACCAACTGTACTGAGAATGCATGAAAATGGTATCAAAACATTCTATAGCCATGTCAATGCTATATCCCTTTGTTTACCTCACAACTATATTATAGATTTTTATTTTCGGTCTTAATAGATCCATAGCCGAAATAAATTCAGCTGAGAAACTGCTTGAAATCGTTATCTTAAATAAAATTATTGCATTCTTTTACATGCAGAAAATGGTAAAAAGGAAAAGTATGAGCAAGAACATGAATAGGGTACAAGTAAAGAAGTAACAGGGTCATAAATATGGCCCTTTCAATACGCAAGCACTCACCGCTGACACTCCCCCGCATGCAGAATTAAATCTTCGTTGTTCCTGGCACTAATGGTCAGTTCATGCTCCGTGGAATTGAAGACATCAAGAAGTAGATGGCATTGCCGGGTGCTGCTCAGAGAAGGAAAAAAAAGGGAGTATTACAGCTTCAACAATGTATCATAAAATATTTAGATTATATATGTGTGTATGTATGCGTTTTGGAATATATATTTGCCTTTATTCATATATATACACACATTCATGCATACATATTTTATACTCTGATTATTCCACTATTTTATTTGCTTCTTGGAAACTACTTTTTTTTTTTTAATAAAACTAGACAGAAGCATATGCAGCCAAAGGGAAAAAAAATGTTAAAAGATAATTATGACTTGCACAAGCCACAGAACTTATGGTCACCTAAAGGTATTCTCACACTTCAGCTTCCAAACTACTTCTTTTAAAAGAAGTCATATTTATTTTTTCATTTTGAGTCTTTACATTAGATGCTATTGCTTCAAATTAACTTACTACCACTTTTTCAAGGAACAAAGTTACAAGCAAAATTTAAAATCCTTCCCCAGCCATGGAATATATGAATATACCAACCATACATAGGAATGTATCAACTGCATTTCTGATAGTCTTGCAAACAAACACTGCTGAAGCTCAAAAAAAGAAATTCTATTGGCAATTTTGTTCAGTTACTTTTTCTCCATGCAGAACTAATCACCAACGGCAGCCTTCACTGAAGATTATAATTTAATACAGAAGAAAAAGAAAGAAAGAAATGGTATTAGACACTGTTAAGCCAGGTAAAATCACATGGCTGTGACAACGCTCTATCAGTCTGCTCCGAAAGTCAAGATTTCCCAAGAAGCTGATTAACAGTGGAGGAAAATCCCGTGTTTCTGAAGCACCACTAACCATTGGGGTTTAACTCTCAAAATGACTTTGAAGTTGTAGTGTACGAAGACCAAACTCAACGGGTAGACTCCCTGTTGCACAGGCAGACCACGGCAGCTCGTATGATTATTATAGGATCTATAAGCAAGGGAAGGAGCTTGTAGGGTACGTCAGGAGGAGCCCCCATCACAGCAGGGTTCGGAGGCAAGATCTGGAGGAAACCACAAGTGCCCCAAAAGGAAGGAGCAGAATCACATTTGCAAAGTGAGCATCACCAGAGCCTTCCCATAAGGCAGGGTAGGATGCTCTAAAGGATTACATCTATGTGGACTATATTTTAGGAGTAAAAACTAAAAAAATATGTTGATCTCAGGTGTTACTTCACTTTCAGGCACCTCCAGGAATTTCCAAGGTGAAAAGTCTCCCTGGAAGCTTACATAAACTAGGCCCTAGAACTCTGCACACTTGAGTTTCTCCTTGCCCTTCAGTTCCACTGTGCTCAAAAGCAAACACAACACACAAAATAACCCTAATTTCAGGTTTATTCACTCATTTCAGGAAAGCTAGGCCTCAGGAGAAATAACCCACCAAGCAAACAAGCACTCTTCTCCCTAGGTCACAAATTTTTTCATCACAGCAGAATTTTTCATTAGCAAGTGAAATCTGCAGTGAATTTATCATGGGATGAAAATTCCACTAAATTCACCAGAATGAAAACAAATAAAAGATGCAAATATTTAATTATCCAGGCCTACTGCTCACAAAATCCCATGAAAATAAATGGAACCACTCATTTTAAGTGAGTTTGAAAGAAGGTAGAAAAAAATTTGTTTTGAAATTAAAAGAAATTCTCCCCTGGTAACCAGAAATATCTGAGCAGATATGAACTATTAAACTTTTTACGAGTTGTATGCAAGAAACTCCATAATATACACATTATATAAAGAGAATGCATTATATACAAAATATGTATATAATAAATACAAATATATAAAAAAAATATAAATATATATATATATATATATTTTCTCTCCTAAAGAAAGAGAAGACCAAAAGGGGATGCAGAAGCTATTTTTGCATTTTTAGGGGGTTCATTCTTTTCAAAACACCACTGAGTACAGAAAATGCCCAAATTCATGAATTTAGAAGACATGAGGAGTCAAGAGCTCTCAGGGGGAATTTCCTCCCTTAACAGCAATACAAAAAAAAAAAAAAAAAAAAGGAAAAATAAAATCCAAGAAAATGGAAGGGCAGCACTCAAGTTAGTAACCACCCCGT
>JAWLRI010000795.1:193155-218980 GCA_034781795.1 Crypturellus tataupa
TGACCAGCTGGACCATAAATCTCATGGCCACGACAAAGCCCCTCACTGCAAGACAGAGACCCCAGAGGGGTCACCTCATCTTCCAAGTTCCCTCTGTGGAGGAATCCACAATAATCCCCCTGCCCTGAGACATTCCTTTCCTTTAAATGTTGGCACTGGGAGGAAATTTGGGAGATGAGGGGGATGTGTACTTTGTGATTACCCCTTACACCTCAGACGATTTCTTTTGAGCCCAAAGTTATTCCCAATGTTGGCTCCGCTTTGTGTCTTCGGGAATCACTGCCAGCGTCTGGCACAACTGAGACTGCCTGAGAAAGATGCAGGGAAAGAGCAGAGGAGCAGAAGTGCAGAGCATGAACAACCACACACACAGTTTTTCCATCTGTAGAAAACATCGTATCATGGTCCATAAAACTTAACTGCTATCACAAATTGCATTTTTCAAAGGAATTCCTCGTGGGAATGAGGGCACAGTGACATTAGGCAACTTTGCAGGCAGATCTCTACTCACTGTTCTGTCTCTCACTGAAGGATATTAGTCTATTCATTTGCAGCTACCCTGTCTGCTTTTCTGAAACATAAAATACGCTTTAGGTTTTCTGTATTTTCTAAAAGACACAAAATTCTTCACATTCCTTTCAAATTCTCCATTATGTCTTTAGGGGAAAAAAAAAATCTGCATTTTTATGAGAAATCAAATAGTCAAGATAGGACAGAAAGTACTTGTCCATTTTTCTGAACGTAAATCATAAAGCTAACCTAAATCTACAGAGTCCTTGCAGCACAGCAGAATTACTAATTTTCCCCCAAATAGGAAACCATGTCCCAGTGGATGCTGCTCCTTAAAGCACCAAAAAGCACAGAAATTAATAGCAGTATCCCTGAAACTATAAATGTAATATAGCATTATAAAACAGATAAGCACGTGGAGTCATCCTGTAGGACTAGACTGCAGCAAGAATCTTTTTTATTCTAAGCCTACCATTAAACATATGCATGGCAATTATAAAAAACACAATAAAATTTTTTATGCTTGACTGTCAATAAAATAAACGTGCTGCTGCAGTAAACTGAATCCTTTTAATCTATAAATACAAACTAAACCCAAATTGCTACTGCTGTTGCACTAGGCTAAAGCAAGATTAAGTCTAAGCACACACCACCCAGGTGAATTTACTCTCCTAGCATATGAAGCGAGGTGGGAAATAGATGCTTGCTGTACGCAGGTTCTAGTGATTTATTCAAGCAACCTACTGCACCCAACCTCCAAATTTTAGCAGCAGGACTTGCAGGGCACTGATGCTGCTCCAGCTCACGCATCTGCATTTCTGTCTAGTTAGGGCACTGAACTGTGCAACCGCAGCATCCCTTGGTAAAAATAGCACTGAAGAGTAGCTGCAGCTAAAAATAGCTTGTGTGGGCAGATGCTGTGAATTAAATAGTTCACTCTCCCCTCCGCGAGGCTAAATCAGCGAGCTTCAGCAAGGAATCCCTAGTGAATACACACAGGGGCTCAGTAAATCCCCCTTAAGCTTACACGGCATATTCTGAATGTGAGCTGGCTAAAAATAGCCGGGTTTATAATGAGATTGGAGACGTGAGCGGAATAAAATGCAGTTTGCAGGCGGGCAGGCTACAGTCAGTGCACACTCACTCGCAGGGTGAATGAAAGGTCACTCTCACAAACGGAGAGATTGACAAATCAAATGCAACCAGCTTGTAATGAAGAGTGTTCATTCCTCGTGCAACTGTGTGGTTTCTAATTAGCTCTTGAAGCTTCTCGGAGTGCGGCCATGGGAAAGCGTGGGTCCATCGACACGAAACTGCAGGGTCTTTCTGAACAGGGTGTGCTCAGAAATTACCCACTCTTCATTCCTCGGCTGTGCACGTTGGCTTGAAGGGAATCGTGGGGCCAGTCCTTGTGCAAGCACTTCAATAACTTCTCCATTTCCCAAATCCTTGCCCTGGTTCTAACATTGCAAGGTGAAAAGGAGAGTAAACGATAGGTCTCCTAAAGGATTCTTGCACATAAAAAGAAAACTTGTGCATATTGTCCAATATACTTGACTAAATATACACACTTAATGATGATCTTGGTTGCTGAGTCTGTGGCAAACTAGAAGTTTGAGTAGCTCAAGTGCCAGTGCTCTTGCTTTCCCTCCAAAGGCAAAGAGGATCCGTGTGTGGATATGAAGCAACGTTAATGAGAAGCAATAGATGCTGCGAGCCCCTGGTTGACATGTTGACCTTTGCACGGAGGATATTTCCCCTTCCAAGCTTTCTGCTTGGATCCTCCCATTCAACCACCACCAAGCCATAACACACCTGTAGCAGTAACCCGAAATCTCTGGGTAACACCACCAAATTCTTCTCCTTCACCACCACTGCTTTACAATGCACGCGCTGATCAGTGTTGAGCTCCAGGTAAAGTGTGGACACCACGTTTCTATCACAGGATTAACGGTTGATTTCCTTATCTGCTGCCCTTGGTAAACCTTGTTACAAGCCTCATCACCCAAATACCCAGATCGCTCCTCAGTGGCACAGGCACAACACCGAGCCCTGCAGAATTACACTGGAGACCACCTTTTAGTGAGCAAATGGAGCATTTATCCTACCTTTGATCAACTCCTGACTCATGGCAGGACCTTCGCTTTTATCTCCTAGCATATTTGTTCTTTTCAGAGCCTTTTGTGCGAGTCTGCTTGAAAGTGTTGCAAGAATCAAAGCGAGCCCTATCAACAAATTTTCCTTTGTTCACCTCCTCAGCACACGCTTCAAAGAGCCCTGATAGGTTTCCTAGCTAGGACTGCCCTCCACAAACACACACACAAATTTTAACAATATTTCAATATCTGTTGTTACGTTTCTATTTTTACTGTATACAGCAGTAAGAGCAAAGTAAATATATCAGCTGCTCTGCTTCCCCAGTGACAGACAATAAGAAATTTGTCTTTTCAAAATTTACAAACTCTTAAAATACCAAAGTAGCTAATCCCAGTGGAAGAAGGAAAACAGTCACATGCCCTTGGGCATAAAGTCAAATAGAGGTCCAGGATTTAGCAAAACTCTGAGTTTACAATACACAAACCTAACCCATACAAGGGCACACGATGCACAAAAGGTCTCCCTAAGACCTCAACTCTGGAAATTAAACATGTACTACTGCTTAGTTAGAAATCAGGTTGCTAGGACTTGCAAAATATCAACTATTTCCACTCTAATGCAACAATTTTCATTCTAATGCATCTTCTTTCTTTCACTGGGCACGGCACGCTAAAGTTAATATGCCAAGCAACCAAGCATTCACTCCTACTATTAAAACATACAGGGTTTAATAAATGTAGTGAATGTGATTTCCTCCTATATTTTTTCTCAATATAAGGAATATGGCCTTGACTCCTCAGTAAACACAAGAAGATAATTGCAGATACAAATCAGAAGGAGAGACAACACTAAAATTCATTTCCTCCCTTCACTGATCCCATTTTGCCGTAATTCAGGCGAACAAACGTGTTCCGTGAAATGAGATCCAGCTCCGTCGCCTGCTCCTGGTCCCAACTGCACCAGGCAGTCCTATGGGCTGAAAATAAACTCAAAAGTGTCTGAGCGTTGCAACAGCAAAATCATTTTTTGTGTTTGTTTTTACAAAGTGGAAAGTCTTCAAAACACAAAAGCTCCTGCAGGATGTTTTCTCAGAAATAATGATTTCTAAGGGGCTGGTCAGAGATGAGTTGGACTCGCTATGTCAGACCAGGATGCAGGATGGGCTCAGCATTGATTTCTGAGCACAGTCTCATGGGTGATACCTGGAACATCACTGCTTCCACACTGCAGTGTGACTACTCACATGCCTGCACTCTTCACATAGGTCACTTACGGTCTAAAAAGAACAGAATATGCCTTAAAAACAACATCCAAAATAAAAGTTTATTATATGTTCTTACTGTTTTCCTCCATCCACTACCACAGATTCCAGGAAGTTGGCTAGAAGTGATTACAACAAGATCCAATAATTCACCATTAACAAGAAAATTAATAAGCCAACTCAGAGAACTTTTCCAGGAGGAAACTTGACAGATCTAACTCCAGCATCTAAGCTGACACCATCTTTTGACAAAATATTTGAAGAGCTCTCCATTTTCTAAAGGGAGCAGGCAGAGAAAATCTGCTTTCCATGTGAAGATGAGAAAGCCAATATTCATTCCTTTCTTTCTCTCTTTCTTTCCTTCTTTCCATCTTTCCTTCCTTCTTTCTTTCGCTTTTCCCTTCTTTCTTGTAGTCATTGGATCCCTTGTTTTCCTAGTGATCCCCAGTGCTGAACTGAGCTAATCTGTTAAGAATTTATCTGCAATATTTACTTTTTTTTAAATTTCTTTTTGAAGATAACCAGTCTCTGATCTTTAAAGCACTATTTTGATCCTGGTTTGGATGCTACTTGAATTCCAGTGGAAGCGGTTAGCATGCATTTAAAGGGATTACCAACGCCTATTTAAAAAACACACTGAGTCAGCTCACTCTGAGAACTTATAAATATTCAACAGGAATCTCCCAGTGACTCATAAATTCAGGGCTTTAAAACATGAATTTCCCACCTGTTAGTCATACCCAACTGATTCAGAAGCCACAACCTTTGTGCTCTTGCAAATCCCACTTGATCATCCATAAAAGTCTACAGAGATACCAGCAGTATGGGGAAAAAAACAACCAAAAACCAGCTAAGAGGAAAAGGAAGACTTATCCTGAATAGCTTATGTAGAAAAACTATTTCATATAATAATACACGTGCCTGTTGTCTCTTATTCTGTTGCTGGCACTAGTGGAAAGAACTGGCCTCATCCTCTTGACACCCTCCCTTCAGAAGCGAATATGATATAACCATGTTCTATTATGCCTAACTTTTTAATGAATACTGTTAAGGACTGTAACATTTAGAAGTCACGGGTTGTTTACTATTAAATCTGTATTCATTCTTTAACAGAAGTAAATAGTAGTAAAAACTCAGTTTCAAAGTCAGGCAACAATGAAGGATAAATAGGTGCCAACATTTCTCGCATCTAGATGACAAGTGTCATAACCTGCTTTGAAAGAAAAACAGTAAAAATATGAAGAATCAAGTTGTTCTTGTCCATCTCTATCATTTTAATTTTATCACACCAAATGGTAAACAATCTGTTTGGCAATCTATTTTTGCCAGGTAACATGAGGGTAACTTTTTCCTATTGAAATAAAAGACACGGGATAAGTCGTTTTAAATATACAAGCCACACAGTTTAATAAAGTGAAAACTACTCCTGAGGACTGCACTTGAGGGTTGATTTTTAATTGTTTGCCTAAAGCAATCTCTCTGCATTCAACCTATATGAGAGAAAATTGAAGGTCTATGGATTATTGATTAAGCAAGGAAATTAATTTTTCTATATCAGACAGGAAGTCAAAATGAGAACTTCTGAAAAACCTGTGCTATTAGTGTTATGGGTAATATCTGAACTATTTGGTTCTAAAAACATACCAAGGTAAACGCAAAATGCTAAAAACACAATACCTATGTTTAAAACACTATGGGTTAACATTAACCATGAAATCATGACAGGACCTTGGGTGATCAGGAACTCTGAGATGGATTTCTAGATGGATTTCCTCTCTTTAAAGAGCCTCTGTTTCTGCCCCTAAGTCTCTAATATTCTGATGAAAGGGTTCAAAAAAAGTTATTTCTTCATTTTGCTCTATTCTAACCCATCTCTTACTAACCAACTCTATATTCATCGTGCCTAAGGATGAGCCAAAGGAAGAGCTCTGCAGATGAGATAAGGTGAGAAGTGTTCATGCGAGATTATATAAAAACATGGTACAGAAAGACGGGATCTTAGTACGATTCCCAGTTTAATACTTGAAATCCTATAAGTAGAATATGAAGAAAGGTATGAAGAAAACTCAGCAAAAAAGGGGTTGCTTTTGACATATACAAACTCCACCTTTTTCGTTTCCAGGATTGCCACTTGTCTTGAGTTTTGTCACGGGAGACTCCCTGTTTTGATAGGTCTGTCATGTGCCCTGTCAAACAAGCTTGCAAGTTATTGTAAAATTTGTACAGGGAAGTATCTTTCTATTGTGGTGTTGATGTGACAGCTTTATGAATGACATCAAGGAAAAATGATGTTCCAGAGAGCAAATATATGGTGAGTTCTTTATACACACTGCTCACCCTCTCCCACCACCCAGATGTTTCAGGCTTTGCTCTTCCCTTCTCCTCCTTTACACGAGCAAAATTCTTTTACTTTCTCATTTACTACTTCAAAACAATAAAGAAAAGAGAGCAAAGCATATAACTTAAGCTTGGTTATTGTAGGGAATTAAATATAAATGTTATTGTAGAGAATTAAATATAAATAAATATAAATAACATTTTTATTTTATGTATACGTGTAAATATTTGAATGTATGACTATATCTTTTATATATATATAAAAGATATAATAAAATACATAAATATAAAATACAAAATAAAATACAAAAAGTAAAAGCTAGTTTGGGCTTCCTCCATATAACATAAATTGTGATACAAACTTAAAATAAACAGAACATGGTAAAAGTGGCTGTATGTTTTTATCTATTTTGACAAAATTATAACATGTGCACTCCTCCATTTTAGACTGCATCTTTCAAATATTTATGTCAGAGCCCATTCTTTTTTATAAGAAATATAAAACAAGCAAAAAAATGTTTGTTTTGCACTAATAGTTCTAACACATCTTTAATAATTAGTGAGTGCCATCATTGAAAATACAGATACTTTGTACTTTACATGCTTTGTATGAGAACAGTCACCTCCTGGCTATCTCTCAAGCCTATATAACCTCAAAAACTGTTAATACAGCATGTTTTTAATACTGACTTATTCTTTGTCTATCAGTAAAGTTTTTCCACCTGGTTCACACTGCTGTAACTCTCTAATCTGCATTAATTTCACAACCAGTAACATCAGTCTGGCCATCATTGCTCTCACACAACCTTCTGTGCAGGACTAAATCTAGAACCTCAGAAATCCTGGTGATTCATTATAACCATCAACAAAAAAAATGCGTTACTTAATCATATGGTTGGCTTATTAACCTGATTTTTCTGAAATTTTCCCTAACTCACAGCACTAAACCACCCTGTGCCACCTATGTACAAGGACTTTTGCTATCAGATCTTCCACTGCTGCCTTGTTCAGAGTCTCACAAGTCAACCCATTTTTCTCCTGGATGGACTTTCCCATTGATATAGAAGTATTTTAAAAGATTTCTGCAATGGAAAGGCTATAAATGTCGAGTTTGACACCTGTATTTCCACGAAATCTCTAAAAGTGACACTGGTGACCAGCCAGCAAGCGCAATGTGTCACCGTGACGTTGTGCTGGCAGAAGAGTCTGCACTGACATCACGATAACTATGGGGATGGGACCTGATTCGGGCTCCCTCCATAAAAATAAGTACTTTTGCAGTAAAATACAGCTAACTGGATAAAAATATTTGCTCTGTGATTAGTGAGATGGATTTTATTGTCTCTCACACAAAAGCACATTGTTTTGCTCACGGTTACAAGCTATCTGCAGGATTTCCATGCTTCTGAAACTCGATCTTTTCAGTATATGAATGGAGCCTTTTGACATAAATAGATTTAAATTCTAGATACTCTTTCAGCTTACTGATTTATCTCTAGATGCTTTTTCTTCTATTTCTATCAACCTAAGAAGTTAGTGTCAACTATTTTAATGTATAGAAATGCAGCATACAGAAAATCTACTCATGACAAAAGCCAGCTTTACACTACAGACAAACAGCACCCCATGGAGGAAAGCACCAGAATCAAAATAAAACAAGATTGCAAGTTGATTTTTAGCACTGTATTTAAAAATAAACTTTAAAAGATAAAGTCTTTTGCCTATATAAAGCCACACATTCAAAATACAACCTACAAATGTCCTACTTGCAATTTGTCAATTTTTTTGACAGCCAATTGCTTGTTAAATTCACAGCCATATAAAGGGAAATTTTGTTCTGCTGTTGAACACATAGATCACTTGAATGATGCTGGTGGACAGTGCAATAAGCATCTTACATAGTAATATTTTCCTGGTTTGATCCCATACATGTTCAGCAGAGCTTTAAGCTGTTTTTCACCGTATCATCTAATGAAAGATTCGTTTTCTCATAGGTACAATCCGTTCAGCCTGACAGTGTATGCAATATCACTAGAAAGAGCTGATATGAAAATAGCAGACAACAGGGAAAAGGGAAAACAAGCCTGAGGAAAAAAAATCCCTCTTGCTTTTTTTCTGACACTATTTTTTTTCTAATTTCTGGAATATTATAGAAAAAATGTAATTCTTATTTTATTTTTTTTCCTCTACACACCATACAGATACGCTGGGATTTTGTTTTTTGTTTTTTACAATAGGGTTACAGAAATGGACACTTGGCAGCACGCTCTTCCTTCTCCTCTAATTCTTATTAATGAAATGATGAATTTCGTTACAGTCCAATTGTGAATAGTCATTTACAGGGACCATGGGTATTTCTTAAATAATTAAAGTACATACTATAAGTAATTCGGAAAACAAGAAGCCCGTCCACACACCATTGTGGAGAACTGCTGCCTGGGTCTAAACCCAAGTAAATGCAGGTGGTGAACGATGATAAACGTGCAACGTACACATGCTCACCCTTCCCAGGGCAAGGAAGCAGAGATGCCTTTCAGCTTCTGTATTTTTACTATGATAAAGAGGTTTTACCTATTGCAAATACAGAAGGAGAAGTCTGAGGAGAAGAGAAGTCAAAAATGTAAAAGGGGACCAAGCTACAGAAAGATTTCAGGATTGCATCTGACTTCTGGAAAAAAAAATAAAAAAAGAGAAGGAGAAAATGTCATTTAAAAGATATAGAAGGGCAGGAAAAAGGAAGTTCTTCACCTTTCTGGAGATAGCAGTCTTTCTTTTGGATCAGGTCATGATTCTATACCCTAATCCAGCACCAGGAGGCATGGCTGAAAGCATTATTTTTCAGAAGAGATGTAAAACTGGAACTCTGGTCCCTCATTCTCAAAACCTGACAGTTTTCCCAAGCAAAGTGTTAACCTTCACACACCAGCTAAAGTTCATTTGGATAATTATATTCCAACTAACGACTCCATAATTTCACATGTCTAGGAGTCACCAAAAGAAGCAGCTCTGCAACTAAGCTCTCAGACCACAATATAAGGAATTAGAAGGTCACTGAGAGGCACATGAATTAATTTGTAGATGTTTTTAAATGCCAACAAAACCATTTTGTATCTGGTTTAAATTACTATGACAACATTTCTGAAAATGATGTTGTAGAGTACATGAGAGCTTTGGTAGCAGCCACAGATGCAGAATCTGGACTGTATTCGTTAATCAAAAGAAAAAGGAGTTTTAGACTGTGGTTACTTTTATAGGTTTTATTCAGAAGCAATAGCCAGTGGCACAAAAGTGACCCTGCTGCAGTTTACCTTTGCATTCTGGCTGAAGAACACCCTGCTACCTGTGCACATCTTCAGTATTAAAGAAAGAGGGAAAAATAAAAGTCTCTCTCCAGTATTGCTTACAACACAAGAAATACAACAGGCACATGTGATTTTTCCCAGCAAGGGAAAATAAAGGGGCAAAGTAGCTTGAAAAAATACTAAAGAATATGTTTTCATGATTGAAGAGGTATATCGATGTAAAAGTGGTGACCTGAAACATCCCTGAAAACAGATGGACATTAAGGCAAGGCATCAGCTAAGAACTTACTAAAACAAAATAAATAAATAATAAAAAAAGCAGATATGTTTAGTAGCAGAAAAGAGAAAGTAGTATGGGAAGGACACCTGGAACATAGGAAAAATATTTACTTAGTAAATTTGTTTACGTGAGATGAGTTTCAAGGCACATCTTGCATTGCCACTATTAAATTCTACAATATTAATTATATTTATATTAAATATTTTATTAAAATATTAAAATGACCTATCAGTCATCTGAAGAGTATGTGTAACCTCTAATCCAGTACTTGAAACCACCTATATTCAGCATTCAAATATAGTCTCAAAGTTATTGCAGGGAAGATTCAAAAATCTGTTGTACTCTAGGAAATGCAAAGACAGCATCATGTTTATCTTTTGGAATAAATTAAAAAATAATATAAGATTGTAACAGACTTTTTAGTGCAGAAGAGATGACTGCTCTGCTTTAGGCAGCATATCAGTTCTTGATGCACCTGACGTTTATGCTCTAGCATTTTCATTTGATAGTGTTTACAGAGCAGACACATATGTCAAAGACTTGTAAAATCGCTCGTTTTACTTCTGCTGGCAAACTATCTCTATCAAATCTGAGATCTAGCTTTTCCCTTAGACAACCTACCTATATTTTCCTTAAATAAATTCTTTTATTTCTTGGTTTCCATGTTCTCTAAAAGAAGCTCTTTCTGAAGCCAGCATCCACCCATCTTAGAAACCTTCAGACAGATGCAAAGCCACCCTGTTTAGCTCTAATACCACAGCCTGATTAAGCAGGACAGGCCCAGCTCTCTTGGCCTCTCCTCATATGAGAGAGGTCAGGACACCTTAAGAGCTCTTTGCTGGACTCACTCCAGCAGATCTGGGTCTCTCTCGTGCTGGGAAACCCAGCACTGGAGCCAACCCTCCAGACGTGGCCTCACCAGGGCTGAGCAGAAGGGAAGGTTCAGCTCCCTCGACCTGCTGGCATATTCTCGCAGAGAGGTGTCAAAGAAGTGCAAACTTCTCATGTCCCAATGATGTCTACCGCAAAACAGGAAGGAAATAAGCTTACTTGACTCGTGTGGGATGACAGTCTTTGTAATCTGCTGAAATCTGCACCTAACACCAAATTTCTCTAAGAAGTATCCCCATTTTTCCTCCCAAACATTTTAAGATTGAAACTGATTGCAGCCATTGGCTCTGCTAACCGAGGTGAGCTATTGCTGCGGTCCTTATCATGTATCAAAAACCCTATGGATTTTCCAAGCAGTTGGAGTCCTGGATAAAGTTAAAATCTAAGACATAAATCTGAAGATATGAATGAGATTTAAGGAATCATAATCACATTTTCCTTTCTCATATTAAGGAAGACAAGCACTTGTTCAATGAGGGTAGAAAATCCTCCCAAGAGATGCCACAGTAAGACACCCTGGAAAGCTGTCACCATGTCCCAATAGATGTCTGTGATAAATCAAATTCTGGCCTCAGTGGGACCTTATATTGCACCTTCTTTGCACTGACTCAATTTGGTTTCCCTTTACTATCATTTTTGACTGGTTCAAGCAAGAGTATCTGTCACATCTGGTAACTGTTTTAGCACTTCAGAGCTCCCTCAAAATGGTTAAATGAAATTCCTGTTTAGGAAAAATAGGTATTGTTAACCTGGGACAGAGATGCGACATGGTCCTCTATCACAAGTATCAAATATTTCTTAGCTCCTTGTTAGCCTTTCTGACAAGTTATATTAAATATGTACAGCAGGACCACAAAATTGATTGCTCTGCAATACAATTATCTCCTATTATAAGCATTTTATGTTTGTATTATATCCACTTAAAAAAAAAAATAAAAAGCATCTTAATACTTTATTTCCTCTGAATGCAATTTATCCTGCCAACACTCCTACAAAGCACCTATGCAGGAAAGTGAAGAATTTTCAGTGCTTTCTCCAGGCCCTGAAAGGAGTCCTTCCATCAGGACGGAATACCTACCAGAACACAAAATACTCTGTTTGAGGTGCCTCACCTGGTACTAAAAATAGGGCTTCAAAACCAGATACTCAGACTTTTAGGGCTTTGTAAACAGGTTTGTGTTTACCACCAGTTTTCTAAGAGCACAAGGGAATCAGAGTGCCGGGCTCTTGGGCCCCTATTCACTGACACAAGGCTGATTCTCCTACCCATAATGGCTGGGAAATTAAAAATTCAGGAAACTAAAGCAAACCCCAGAATATTATTAATGCAGTAATTAATCACTAAGAAAGACACTAGGGGGAAAAAAAAAAGTCTAATTACTTCACTTAGTTAAATCATATTCTCATGCTGCCTGGCTATAAAAATAAGCTGTCTTCAAAGTAAGGGTTGGGTTAGCTCTTCTCCAGCCAGTTCTGCTGTTTCCTTGGCATTTCACATCCACACAAACGTGAAACCTTGGGGTAAGCCAAGTCCCAATCCACTTCTGCTTCCTGAATTGCCACATGCAACGTGACACTGAGGTGAAGGCATGGGACAGCTCCAAAGGAGCAGAAAGAAACCCCTAGGGCAAGTGGCAGAGGCTAAGATGCTTCACATAATATCCAAGAGATTATCAAGATAATCAAGAGAGAATAATTATATTCAGGAAAGCAAGAAGACTCAGTGAATTGGCCACAATAGTTTTAAGTGTTACACCTGCCCGCCGTTCTCTGGAGAGACCCTGCAGCAAAGTCAAAGCGCAGCCTGAGAGACAGAGAGATGTAAAATAATATGGAGACAATAACAGGATCTATAAAACAGGTTTATTTTTAATGCTTTTGTTAAGCAACCTCATAGCCAATGAACTTTGTTTCCAAAAACTGTAGTGACTGTAATATAATTTTATGTCAGCATAACTCCTAATTAGCCTGTGCTCAAAAAACAAAAAAAGAATGCTGCAGAATCTGTCAAAGGGACAACAAAACTCAAAGAAAAACAAAGAAAAAGGCATTAAAGAACAGCCACAGAGATAGTTGCTTCAGAAGATACAGTACATTCACATAAAAGAAAATGATAGCTGTATAAAATAAAGAGCTAAAACAAAGAACTAAGAGCAAAGAAACTAAAAGAATTAAAGAATTAAGAGGCAATTCCTGTGAGACAGCATGGTCAGGCAGCCAAAGCAAAGGGGCTTTGAGAGGCACAAAATCCAAGGAAAACACTACTGCACACAGGTGTGCATCTAAGCAGGAAGAAAGATGGGGATATGCATTGCCTAAAAGTAAATATATAGGTCCTGGTATAGAAAAGGCTCCATCATTGCGTACTTCAAGGTCCATATAAGAAGTCTAAGCCGCGAACGTGCATTTAGACATTTCCTATTCACAGACTGCTGAATTCAAAATTTTAATCATTTCTGTATTATCGGGGGACTCTTGAGTGAGCTTCCATTTGCTACAGGTGCAATGAATTTAACAACTGCTCCTTTTTTAATGCTCGCACGGATGTGCCTGATCCTATCGGCAAGCAGACAGGAAAATCTAAGCAGTAACATTAATTGTGAGCACAATATTACAGCTTAGCCTACTAGAGCTAGCAGATTGCTTCAGACATCACAGGCTATTAGTATTTTACATCTTAAAAATCAAATCAAGGCCACTTTAGTGCACATTCTTGTGCACATAATGCAAACACATAGCACATACACTGAGGGAAAAAATCTATTTTTACTAGGTGTAATCTTGTGTAATAAAATACAAGAATATCAGGCGCTGGTCAGTCAGAGAGTAGCTCAAGTTTGGGGCAGTAGCTTCAAACAGGCCTAAAGGTTTTGCAGGATACCACGAACCTTCATGTAATCCCAGGCTAAGATGAAGCATGTTTAACAAGCAGATAATATGATTCATATGGTAGAATCATCAACATACACTAATATATAGCTTAGCCTCAAAACTCTACAGAAACACAAATTCGCTCATCAGGGATCCATGGAAGTTTACCACCACCAAAGTGTAGATTTAGATTCTTTACTCCAGAAGATAAAGCCAATATAAAAACATAAGAATTCCCCTCACGTGTTCCTATCACAGACATCAAGGGGTTCAGGCTTAAGAATGCATCATCCTCTTTCCTGTCCTTAATGAAAAAGGAAATATATATATATATAGTTTATAAAACCTCTACGACATTCTAAGGAGTGATTTCCTTAAAAAGGCACCTTTTGGTTCTGAATATATTGAGAAAACAAATACATAAAGTTTTCTAAAATATTTATAACTTTAAGAATAATTATGCAAGAATGCTTTCATCTGCAGTAAATCATTTAATATATTCCATCAAATGTGACAGCTTAATAAGATAACTGCTGAGGCAAACGGAACAACCAGCTCCACATATATGACTTGTTTATTATAAAATTAAAAAACTCAGTGTTCTCCAAGTTAAAATGCTTCCATCAAAGTGCCAATTTTTACCAAAAATAATCAAACTGGCACTGAGTGCACACTAAATCTTTCCCAAGTAGAGAAAATTGGTTGCACTTATACATGGGCAAATAAAACACTATTTTTACATATTTTTACTGCATATAAAGTGACCAACTTGGCCTTGCTCAAAGTATTGTTCATTGAAAAGAAGTATATAGGCAAGCAGTATCCTCATGTTGGCCAACTTCAGACAAGCTCTTTTTTTCAGTGTAACGTGTTTATTTTCCCAACTCTTGTACTGACGTGTGACCTTCTGACGCACAATAGTTCAGTCAAGAGAAGTCTTCGGAAAACAAATGCAAGCCCTTTTGAACACAGCCTTAAAACAGAAAAATCACAGCTTTGTAGCATCCAAAAAGACAGGCGCTCGCTACATTTGGCATCGCAGATGGGCAAATAGTTTACCCATATTTTCTGCAACTGTATGCTAACAGTGATGGTGACGAGTTTCCTTACTATGTACTAAGAGGTTTTTTTTCCACCTGAAAAGGTTTGGTGACTATAAATGAAAGACTCTTCACTGCAGGAAATTAATTTAGTTGAGTTCCAGAGAAGGTCTCCAGCTAAAATCTGATTTCCCCTGAAATGATGTAGTAATAAATGTCTCTCCCAAAGTTACCGCATAAAGTGGAGATCCAGGACCACAGAATGGTTGAGGTTGGAAGGGGCCTCCAGAGATCATCCCAACCCGCTGCTCCAGCAGGGACACCCAGAGCACCAGATCTTCTGGAGTGGCCCACACATTGCCTCTGTGCAAGAGGAACTTAGTGGCATCATGGTAGACTAGGTTTGCTCTTGAAGCAATACTTCCTTCTTTTTCTCTTATATATACATATATATTAATTATAAACAACTTGCTTAATTGCTTATTAATTACAAATGGCACATAACACAAATGAAGGGCACACATTTACATTTTTGCTATGCACTTTAAGCAGGAATTTTAAAATACTTCCAGCTTTACTGACTTTCAGACGTCAGTTGCTGAAGGGGCATCCGTGTGTTTATCAGCTGCCGAGCAGATAACCTTGCCTCTTAAAGAGGAGAAAGGAGCAATTCCCAGGCAAGTATAATGCGACTCATTTTGTAGCTAGGCTGTCTCCATATCCTGCAGGAGAGGGAGGAAAGCTGCTATTTTTCAAGTTCTAACCTTTGCACAGATTACTACACTGAACATTCGTGCGACTGAGGGAAGATCAAGTACCAGCAAACATCACATGCATCTGAAATTTAAACAGATAATTTTACGTTAGTGATAATTTTATCTAGCAGCTCCACAACTTTCTGTGACTTTCACCCAGGGAATGACAAATAGCAGCCGTGCTAAGATGCACACACCATTTTTTGCATCAGATACAAAAAAATAAGCACTGCAGCAGTCTTTATGGGGTAATGTACTGTTATGCTGAAGAACTTAAAGATATAAACACATATTTAGGGCAGGGGCAGTGTCCTTTACTACTGTCCTTTACTACCTATTCTTTTTATTGCCAAAACACATATGGCATAAAAGCAACCACAGACTTCCCAAGATGACACAGTAATGTAATGCTCTTAAATGAGAGACAAAAGAGCCTTTATTCAAAGGCTACTGAAGCTTTTTAACCCACAGCACATTACCTTATCGGTTGCCACTTACTAGTTCTTAGAACTCAGTCTAGAAAGTCATTTTCTCACCATTTCTTCCAGCACTTGAGGTCAGCTCTGCTTATGCTTTAAAGCTGGTCTCCATGGTGCGTTCATCTGCGCTTTCAGCTATTTTGTGAATCACGGAGTAATTAACCTTTACTCGATACATTTATCAGTCACTGACAAACGTGTCATTTCTCCCTCCAGTCTTAAGTGAAAAGGAAAGAAATGTGCTACCAGGATAATTTTGCCAACCATGTATGCAAACAAATACTCTTAAAAGGTAGGGTAATGCACACGAGGGTAAGAACAGTAAAGTAAAAAGTCATTTCTACCTGTTCTCTGTGATTCACCTTGGTTTTCATTAGCCCAAAATGCCTTGTTCACAGAAACCCTTCTGAGTACAAAGGATCTTAATGTTTTAATTTAGCTTGTTTTTTTTTTTTTCAGTTTTAAAAATATTCACCTTCCCCCTCCACTTTTTCCACGGCCTAAGCAGAACACAAACCAACAATCCTGCCCAATTTTTAACTGCAGACTTTTTGAGCAAGTTTCAAATGGAAATGGCTTTACCATTACTAGGACATAGCGTTTTGAACGTTGCTTGATCGCATTTTCCAGAGCTAAATCTTTTAGCAAGAAAGCTTGTCAACATAAATTCCTGAAAATTGACTGACATATCACTCAGCGGCTGACATGATACTGAGTGGATGGGCAATATATTTTCTTTTTTTTAAGGTATTAGATTACATATAACTCTTTCAAAGAGAATGAGCCTGAGGAATTACATTCCAACTGGGAGGTCGGTGAATTTTAGGACAAACAAGGAGAAGAGTAACAAATTGCCACCATGATATTGGCATTAGAGTACTAAAGAAACTCATATACGAAACCCATGAACAAGATATCTGTAACAGCAGATATCCAATGCGCCTGTCTTCTTTTTAAAGAAAGGAGATTCCAAGCAAATGATAACGGAAAAGATGTCTAAATGACTTCTGTATTCAGCCACCAGGCAGAAAGCAGGATAGAAAAAAACTTAGTGAACAAATGAACTGCAGCGATATCCTGGCAATGCTCAGAACATATTTTGCGCTCAGATATATCTCCCAAACGGGATCTTCATGGAAGTCAAAGGAAACCTGAATAAGCCTGACCTGGCAGGCTCAAATCTTTTTAACCTTTTAAGAGCTCCTTAGAAACCAAGGTACATGGGATAGGGGAATAGGGATTCTCATGGAAAATGGGGTTAGAAATCAGAGCTTGATTGCTGTGATCTTGGGAAATATCTGCTGAGCAGCAGCAAGTTCCAAAGGGGGAGAGGACACAGACTGTGACTCTTCAGCAGGACAGAGACAGAAAGGGAATACTGAGGAAGAGTACACCAAATACTAAACAGGGTGCAGAAAATGAATATCGAATAACTAATCTACTATTAGGAGGAGGAAATAAAAGTCAATTGACATAATTATTTGGCAGGCAACAGATTCCACGCTGCCCTCAAATAATTTCAGCAGGACACCCAGGAGCTCAAAAAGGGATATGAAAAATGCACAGAAAACTGGCCTGAGTGGAAGGTTTTAAACAAGATGGATCAGGTACAGCCAAAGCTTAATGAAGCCAAGAAGCAGCTGATTGCTGCAACCTGCTAAGAGCGGAATGGAAAAGGATTGCTTTTTATATACCAGTTTTTCATGTTCTTCCCTCAAATACTTCTGTTGGTGGCGGGTAGTATTAGGGATACGGTGCTAGGCCGTATGGAGCCAGTTTTGCACCTCCTTTATTCATAGCTGTGCTTCCAGCAATCTTCTCTTAAAGTGTGTTTAACAGAAAAGTCCTACTGCTAATAAAAGCATAATGGCAGTAAAATGTTCTTTTTTTGTAATCCTCTGAAAAAGGCAAGAATAGTAACATCTCAAAAGTAGCAAGTATTAACCAAAAACACTGTTACACAGAATTTTAAGTCCAAATAGAAACTGAATCTCCGTGTTCTGTTTCAAACTTCTGCTACATTTTTAAAAGAGTGATCTTTAGAGATTAAAGGCCGTGTTTCTCAAGAGAACAGAGCACACAACCTCTTGAAACCACTGCCAATTTCAGGTTAACCTCACGTATGACTTAAGAATTAATTTTACTGACCACTCCAAACTTTAGCGTGAAAAAAGAAATGAAGAAGTCTCCTGGCAAGAGACTTTTGTGTTTCTTAAGTAGGAACATCTGGCTGTAGAACCAGCTTGCACAGCTGGACTTCAGCTTCTCTGACCACAGCACCTCTTGGAGTAACGAGATCTGCTTCATAGAGACCTGAAGAGAAGCAGAAAATTGGACATAGGTGGAAAGGAAGGATGGACTAGGGTAGCTCATACAACAGAGTGCTGCAGTGAATGGATATCCTTGGAGAAAGCAATGCACAGAAGGTGGGAAGAGAAAGCAGAGATATAAAGGCTCAAATACTCAGAGCTCAGCTACAGAATAGAGGGCCAGACAGGGAAAAACTAAGGTAAGGACTGTCAGAGAATGCAAACAAGAAAACATTACAATGGGATTTACTATGGACTGTCTGATCAAGAGTGAATAAAGCAATAAAGATGTGACTGGTTGCAAACACTGTTCTCGTGGAGGACTAACCACTAAAGCATAATCTGGGGAGGAAACGCATTTGGCATAAGCAACTCAGGAGATTTCTGAAACATAAAAAACAGAGTTTTTTGGCACGGGTGTTTGACAGACCTACCTCCTGTATCGTTGTAGAAATTCCTGTCTGCTTAAAAAAACACTACTGCTGTATGTCAAATACATTATTTCCACCTTGACAAAACAAATACTTTTAGCACTGAATTGCTTACACAGCACTTTTGAATAGACAGAATACTCTTGGTTGCTCTTTTATCAAGAAAAAAGATGAATGTCCTTATGCTAAGGCTATAAAAAATTAGTTCCTTATACTTATGACTCACAGAGCTCTTTCTGAAGACGCTTACTGCTTTTTCTCATAATGGAATATTTAGCTTTCATCAGCAGTGCTACCACTAATGATCCTAAAACTGACAGTCTAAAAAACATGATGAGTCCTTACAAGAAGCCCAATAGTAATCATCTTTTCTTAAATATCCACGTAGCAGATAGATGCTGAGTTGGCCAGAAATTTTCCGACAGACAAAACTTGCTAATGATGGATTCTTAAAACTACCAGGCACGGGACAGTGGAAAACCATCATCTGTGGGACTGTTCTGCTAAAGTGAAACTTTAGCAAGGAATTCAGAGTCTGAGCCATCCAGGTAACTGGAAGACAAGATGCTGATGTCAAAATTTCAGTATCACAGGACACAAATTATAGTTAAAATAACAATTCCAATTTCTGTTAAAATTACCTAATGTAAAACTGCATAGTGTCACAAGCTCCTACTGTTACAAACAAAAAGAAGAAAGGGATAGTCAGGACTACTTCATCCCTTTACAATTTCAACTTGGGAAGTAGGTAAAAGTAAAGAGAAAATAACAGAATATATTTGAACTGTAGTTGCAGTCACAGGAGATACTACTGGACAAGAAAAAACAGTTTTTTCAGACAAAATCCACTCTAACACAAAGAATTAAATGCTAGTGGAAAAATACTTCAGTGAGATATCCTCACAGGCTCCATAAATTATACTAACGAGGTACAAGAAATTGCTCAAGGTCCAATGAAGATCCTTTAAAAATACAACCCATTTTTCCTCTGCATCAGCTCTTTGGATGTGCATCCTTCTCCCATCCCAAGGACAACCCTTCTGCTTCTTTCAGGCTTGAAGGGGAAGGTCTTTTCATGCTTGAAAGAGAAGGTCTCCCATCTGTGGTGGGGCAGGCACACTGTGACTGCTTGGCACTTCGTGGCTGTCCATGGTCACAGAATCCCAGAATGGCTGAGGTTGGAAGGGACCTCCAGAGATCATCTAGTCCAACCCCCTGCTCCAGCAGGGACACCCAGAGCACGGGACACAGGGTGGCATCCAGGAGGGTTTGAAGATCTCCAGAGAAGGAGACTCCACAGCCTCTCTGGGCAGCCTATGCCAGGGCTCTGGCACCCTCAAAGAAAGAGGTTCTTCCTCACATGGAGGTGGAACTTCCTGTGTTCTCCCTCATCCTGTCACCAGCCACGATGGAGAAAAGCCTGGCCCCATCCCCCCTACAATCACCTTGAACATGTTGATCAGATCTCCTCTCAGCCTTCTCTTCTCCAGGCTAAACAGGTCCAGCTTGCTTAGTCTTTCCTCACATGACAGATGCTCCAGTCCCTTAATCATTTTTGTCACTCTACGCTGGACCCTCTCTAGCTGCTCCATGTCCCTCTTGTCCTGGGGAGCCCAGAACTGCACCCAATACTCCAGATGCGGCCTCACCAGAGCCAAGCAGAGGGATAGGATCAGGATCCCCTCCCTCAACCTACTGGCAACACGAGGTCGTTGGATTCCTCACAGCACTCTCCAGTGTCCATTCTATATTGCTAAGTAGTGGACGTTTCTGAACGTTGAATGTTATAAGATATCTCTCCAAATAATCAAGACCAGATGATCATCATTCTGAACAATCTATACACTAATACATATACTAACTGATTATGTATAAATTCAGGTGTGAGTTGTATACAAAGGTGCTTGCTATGCACCTGAAGATGCTATTCACCTATTTAATAAACAAGTAAAATTCTTTATGCTCAGCTCAAAATCAGTGGAATGGGACATTCCTTTAGGAAGGCCGTAACAGCTACTAAGAGTAAGCAACATTTTAGGCTGTTTTATATAACTTCATCTATCTAAGTTTTTATTCAAATACCCAGCTTCTCTCAGGTATCATGTTTGCTTGAAACTTGTAAGTGTTTAATTATTTACACGATACAAAGGATACCTTCCAGAACATCTCAGTACAAGCAACATGGATAAGGCCACGGATGTCTGCCATGAACACTCAGTAACTGAAATACAGAAATTATTAATTCTCAAAATGTGATCTGTTTATAAAACAACATACAATTCTCTGCTACCACAGAAGCTATATGTGTACATACAGAGAAACCAGACATATATCTTCAATGAACTAGTAGTGTAAATGCAAATCTCCTCCAAAGTTATGACAATATTATGCAGTACATCCCAAAGTTGTGCAGTACACCCCAAAACATGGGATTTCACATTAAATCCACAAGAAGTTTGAAGGGAACCAACTTGCCAAGCAGATCAAACCACATTAAAAATTATGTCTGTTCTCAGTCGAGGGAACAGGATGCTAAGATAGGCAGATGCAAACTGTAGTTATTTTAAGATCCTAAACAGATAAAAAATGTTCTGAAAGGTAATGCTCTTTCCAAAAGACTATTCTGAATATATTTTATACAGAATGAGAAATGAAGGAAGGTACATTTTGTATCTGGGATTTACTCTTGATAATTGGAATTCGATATATCTTGAGGATAAAGCCACAGACAAGTATGACAGTGATGCAATCAAGTGAAGTCAGCATCTAGGGAGTAAAATAAAAGCAGAAAGCAGCATCTTAAATGAAAATTAGGAAATAAGCTTTATATCCAAAAGGAAAAGCAAATATTTAGTATAAGGGGAATAGCACATCTGGTTTAACAACTAAGGCAGCTAAACCTTTTCCAGAAACAAATCCCACCATCTCATCTCAGCTAAGCAGTGTCATCTGCTTGAGCTTCAGACAGCTCTTCGCCAAAACCAAATTTCAGGAAGACACTGATCATCTAAAAAACCTGACCATCTGCGTTTCATGAAAGGGAGATGTAAAAAGGAGTATTAGCAGCATATTGATGAAACTGCAACCCAATCTGTCACAATCTCCTTTGCAGTCTTACGTAAAAGGCAAGGCTAGCAGGAATTTAAGAATTTTCATGGGAAAAATCTCTGGATGAAAAGGAATCAATGTTTCAAACAGTTCTGTTTTCTGTGAGTGAAGAAAAAGGGAATGGATTTAACAAACACAAAGATAAGGTAGAAATCTCACAACAATCTGTCATGGACAATGAAACTAAATGCAGCACTCATGCTTGATATTTTCCATTATCAACATAATATTATTAAGCAATAAAATTAATGGAATTTACATGTTAGGATGAAGAAATAGAAATAGAGATTAAAAGTATTTCAGAACTTAGAATGTCCACCCAACATTTACTATCATCTAAACTTGCCCAGGACTCATCCTGTCTCACCATCTAGGTTGTTGAGATATTGGAGAACATCAGCCTCGTATCATCGTAGAGTCATTTCATCAAAGGCAGCAGCCAGGTTGGTCAAGTTTGATCTGCCTTTAGGAAGCCCACACTAACTGTGCTTAATTACTCTCTTCTCAGTCCTGTATTTGAAATGGATTGTGCTGCATTTTCTTTTCAGGAGCTGAGATGAAGCTGCTCAGCAACAGTTCCCTGGATCTGCCTCTGTATCTCCAAAGAGGTCTAATGATTTTTTTTTCCAGTCACCAGGAACCTTCCTCAAATGCCTCAATTATCTCAAGTCCGCTTTTGGTCCTTCTATGTGTATATAAAAAAAATCATATCCTTCAAAAGACTTCCTTAAAAAAGGTACCATCACTTCAAAAATCACATCTGGATGCCATTTATAGCATGCTACCTGAAAATCAAATAACTCTGTGCTTCAGAGTTTTCCCCTTTCGTAAAAAAGTTTTTCATACTCTCCAGCATCACTGTCCAGATTTTTGGTCTTTACCATAACTGCATCTATGCTGATTTTATTCCTTGCTTTTTCTACACTTATCCAAGACCAAAGTCCATATCCTAATCTTTATTCTAGGTATATGCCTATAGGCATACATATCCAGCAGCAAATCCACAATTCTGAGCTTGACAAGCCAGCACATGCCTTTGCCTCTGCAATGAAGTCCTGTTATTTCACTTTGGTCAAGGTGTATTCTGCAAGCTTTATCTTTCTTCACTCTTCAGTCAACTTTGTCTTGACTGTTTTTAACTTCATATATATATTGTGTGTGAAAAAAGAGAAAAAAAATCAACAGACAACATAGTTTAGATACGATAGACTTAAGGCCTTCCATTTGCAGTGTATCCTCTTAAACTTTTATTCCAAGCACTACTTGGAAGAGGGGCATTTTTAATCACAGTGACCTTCACTGTAATACACAGCATAGCTTTGATAGTGTCACCTGATTAAGAGTAGTAAATCTCACAGATGTAATATGGTAAAGGAGGTACATCATGTAAAAACTCTTTTCCTACAAATCAATCATTTTTTCTTTTCATAGTAGTAGAATTAATCATTATTAATCACTACCATGACATTTTTATTGCTGTTTCTTCCTCTGAAGGCAAGTGTAAAAACAAGCTTTGTGTTTGCTCTCATGATTTTTACATATTGCCCAACAACTAAGCCCCGTTCCGCATTGTAGAAAACACATAATTTGGAAAAAATACACATTTTTGAACATGCGTATTCTAGCCATATTCAATCCATCTTAAATGGGATTCTTTCTTTAAGTAACATTTTGAGGAAAATATTTCACATCCACAATATAACCTGGATAACCGTTTAACTTACAGGCACAATCAGTCACTTCACAATTCGAATAATTAATTAGAATGATGAACTTCAGCATGATTTACAGTTCCCGTGTTAAAAATAAGAATATCCATTGAAAGAATCTGGATTTATATTTATTTACTCATCTCCATTTCCATAATTAGAAGATAAAGACTATTTGTCTGTAATGATCATTACAAAAGTTATCTGTAGGAAAACTAGTAAAATTATTAGTGTTTCTGCTATACACAGTCTGCCAGCTACATAAAAGTATCGAGATAACTTCAAAAATACTTGAAAATTCTGCTGAAAATTTGTGGTTCTACAGAATTCATACAAAGAGCAAAATTAAGTAACCGCAAGACACATTATCTTACCTATTTTTTTTGCAACCTGTTAAAAAAATCACCAAAATTACTTAACATAGCAGTAAAAATTAGGGAAAAAAACTTCTTAAAAAGAAAAAGCTTCCACTGATCAGCCCAAACAAACAAACTTGGCATTTCAATTAAGATGGTATGTGATATACTCAATGACTTGTGAACGTTTCCTTATTTTATACCAAAATCTTTTTTTCTATATGAAGTCTTGCTGCTCTTTTTGTTAATAGAAGGCTTATTTTACTGAGGCAGACCAAAGGATCTTTTAGCTCTGCATTCTATTTGATCCGCAGCATTTATTTAAGTACGGGTGTGGTAATTAAGGCAACAAAGTGATCGTTATCGCTCGGCTTCCAGCAGACAAAGTTTTTAGGAAAGACACTGCACTTGGATCAGGATGATAACAGCTACCTATCAAATCCAATCTTCCACGAATTTGTCTTGTTCAATTGTGAACCTGTTTATTCTTCTGGTCTCCCTACCGTTTGGCAGCAATGAATTCTACAATTTAAAGTACAGATAGGGGTAATTCCCACAGCAGAAGAAATCAATAATGCTGATGTTCTTTTCTACAAAAGCCCAGAATATCAGTCTTACCACGTCTCTTCCTACAAAAACAAAATACACTTTATTTTTCATTTTTTTAGGCAGCCATGATTTGTAATTAATGTTCGATATCTAGCAGAAAACTGATACATTCAATGGTGAGGAAGATGTGCTAAAAAACATATTGATCTTTTTTATAAGTAGTTGTGTAAGAGGCAAGATAGGTTTTTTCGATCTTTACCTAATGAATTTAAGGTCAAAGAAAAATTAGCAGCTGTTGTCCATCACTCAGATAAGCACTTTTCCCCAACCCCCCAGACACGAAGAGTGTATCTAGACTAACAACACAAATGGCCCCTCAGGTCCAGACAGCGAGTGTAAATTGCCCACAAGTTTCTGGGTAACAAGAAGCTGGATAATGAAATATACCTCTAGTGTCATAGGGTATTGCTGGTCTCAAAGGAAAAGTGTGTATTATACAAGATATGACTCTCTTACAGTTAGTGACCTTCAAAGATGAAGACCCAGTTAGTGATCTGCAGAGAATCAACGGATGATTGAGGTGGGAAGGGACCTCTGGGGACCTTCTAATTCAAGCCCCTGCTCAAGCAGGGTCACCCAGAGCACTCTGCACAGGGCCCGGCCCAGATGGTTTTTGAACATCTCTCAAGAACGGAGACTCCACCACCTCTCTGGGCAGCCTCTTCCAGTGCTCTGTGACCCCCACAGGAAAGTTTTCCCTCCTGTTCAGATGGAGCTTCCCGTGTCTCAGTTTACTGCCCGCTGTTTCTTGTCTTGTCACTGGACACCACTGACAGGAGCCTGGTCCCATCCTCTCTACATCCTTAAGATATTTTCTATACTGATATGTTCCTTCCTGAACCTTCTCTTCTCCAGGTTGAACAGGCCCAGCTGTCTCAGCCTCTCCTCATGAGAGAGGCTCCAGGGCCTTCAGCATCTTCGCAGCCCTTAAACAGACTCACTCCAGTAGCAACACGTCTCTCTTACAGTGCGTGGCCCAGAACAGGGCACAGCAGCCTCGTTGTCCACCAGGACTCCTTTCTCTTCTATCTTGACTTTCAAAGATAACTTTCTCTATCATACATATGTTAAAATAGCTCATATACCAACTAGGTGGTCATTTTCTTCTCAGCATGGTGGATGATACCTCACCTCAAAACTGACATCATGTACACTGGACAGAGCTCATATCCCAGCTCCCGCTGTATTACTGCTTAGCAAATATTTACCTGGCAGAGATGAAGAGTAAAAGGACTGCAGGACCTCAGATTACTTGGGGTTGCGGCTCAAAGGCACCAAAACTCCCCTGGGATCCCTGGGCTGACTTGGCCACGAGGTGAGATAGACCCAGGTGCCAGCTGATGCCACCGCTGCACCGCGTAAGCCTGAACACACTTTGCATGTCAAATCATAGAATCATAGACTAGAATCATAGAATGCCTAAGGTTGGAAGGGACCTCTAGAGGTCATCTAGTCCAACCCCCCTGCACACGCAGGGCCA
>JAWLRI010000795.1:219080-263479 GCA_034781795.1 Crypturellus tataupa
CAGGACTGGACCAAGGACTGACCCCTGGGGGACTCCGCTCAACACAGGCCTCCAACTAGACTCCGCACCGCTGATCATCACCCTCTGAGCTCTGCCATCCAGCCAATTCCCAATCCACCTCACCGACCACTCATCCAGACCACACCTCCGGAGCTTGTCTTTGATTATAAAAATCTCAAATTCATGAAAATTCTGCATTTCTTGGAAGGACACAACCTCATCCTTCTCAGCACGAAGACCTCCCATAGCACCAAAGCACACGTGCACGTACACTGCATTCAGCATCTCCATGCCAGCAACCTGCCTTGAAATACAAGCAGCGAAGCCATACAGCTTATATGAAAAATAAATGTGGGCAAAACCACCTCATACAATTTCTCTCAGACCTAGACCTAGAGTGCACAATGCTAAAACAGTCACTGTATTTTCTAAAACAAGTAAATGCACCAATTTTCACTGTTGCATTGCTGCAGACATCGCTTCTTTTAATATCGTGCCCATCTTTGTTCTTTCTTGCAGTGTAAAAACGTGTTAGCATATTAAAATGTTACTAAGTGTGTACAGATGTATAGCTCCTATTTGAGCAGCTAGGGGACTGGTAACCATGGTACTGCTTCCAAGAATAGAATTATCATCTGTAACAGCACTCACGCTGTGGCAGTTGACAGAATGGTTATAAATATATCTATTAGCAGCCTGAACTGAATCTTTAAACAGCACTGTAGGGACAGCAGCTGGCTAAAAATAGCTTGACAATATTGCATTTGAACACTTGTCCTCAGAAACACTTTGTCACATAGCGAATTTCAATTTCTTTTTGCCTGTGCGGAGCTGAAAAATGAACATCTGTGGCACCCGAGACAGACAGCATGGCATTTTTTGACCTCCATTCCCCCCCCCGCACCCGTATGAATAAAAGCAAAACAGAAAAAATCTTGAAAAGCCTAACGTAAAACATGGAGTAATGCCTAAAATTCAGAGTACACAAAGCAGGAGTAGGATCAAAAACATTTTATGTAATAAAAAAACATAGATGATGATCAACAGCCACCCAATTATGTTATCCAAGTTGCTGGAGCTCAGCTTCTTTCTAATGTACTTCTACATGATTGAAATAAGAAAATGATGGAGACAGTTGTTACTACCAGCTGTATGAGCAACCTTACAACATGAACAAAGGAAAACTGTCCAAAACCAGATTTCTAAATTTATTAGTCGTGAATTCAGGCACACATTCCCCAAGAAAAGGCACCTTTTACTTGCTAGTCAGCAATAACATTTACATTATCGTAAGTCAGATCTTGGTGACCATGGTTGAGATCACTGCAGTAATACCAGCGGGGCTATTTAGTCAACAGATTAAAAAAATAAATGAGCATCCACTATTGATCACATTTCTTTAAGTCATCAGTTGAAAATACAGACTGCTAAGCTCCTAATAAGCAACTATGACCCGGAAAAAGTGGAAGCCCCAAAAAAACAATACAGACTGTGATGATCTTCACAAACCAAACTGCTTGCAGAGACAGTAATGTCATATATCAGAATATTTCAGGTTAGAAGGAGTCTCCAATGCCACTGCTCAAAGCCATGGCCAAGGCAGGGTTGGGATTCATCCAGTCAAATTCTGACCACATTTCTGCAGATGGGAGATTCTGCACATCTCTAAGCAACCATTTCCAGGCTTTGAGTACCCCACTGTGAACAAGATGTATCCTAGCATTCAACTGAAGTTCCATAGGATCCAGCCTGGGGCCACTGCTTCATGTTTTAAAAGGGCAGCTCCAAGACAGACTCCAAGTCTTGGAGTCTTTCCCACTACACCCTCCCAATAGAGTCTTCCCATCTCTCCCTTCCTAACTTCTTCAGGTTCAGGACTGAAGAAACTCAACTCTCAGCCTCTCCTCACACATCATGGGTTCAGTGTCCTCTCCAGCACAGTGGTCTCCACAGGACTCACAACAGCAGGTCAATGCCCATCTTGCAACGCAGAGCACTGCTGCATGCAGCAGTCTTGGGTAAGGTAAGTAAGTACTTCATTTCAGTTTGGAAGTTTTCAGTTTTAACAGATATTACCTACATTTACAGTAAGAAATTAAACTTAGTCCAAGTTTAAAGTACACTGAATTTGTGTACTTCAGCAGTAAAGACAAGCTCTTCAATGTACCTTCACAAACAAACCTTAAAAAAAAAAAAAGGGGCCTACAGTGAAGAAGTATTTCTCAGCCAAAACAAATCAGATTATTTTTTTAGCACAGATTTTCCATTCTCCTTGAAGATCATTTCAGGATGAACTACGATGGAAATGCAACTTCTTCTCTCATTTGTGACTCTCCTGAAGTCCTATCTCTGGTAAGACAAGGCATTCTGTCATACAAAAAGCAAGGAAATGGCAAGGAAATTCATCTCCTGGAATAATTAGGACTGCTGTTTTAATAAAGCACGCGGATCAACTTGTTCCCTGCAGTGAACTCTGCCTGCAAGACAAGCGGAGCCAGCGCTTCCACTACGATTTCTCTATTGTCAGCCCCACATCTGCACCTATTCTTCCTCGCGATTTTAGACACTGCCAATCTTTTTTAGAGATTTATCACACCAGAATTACAACACGCCGCATACATTACAATTCCGAAATTCTGCAGTTGGGAAATTTATATAAGCCCTCACAGTGCTGTTCCAAATCTCGCTAGGACTTCTGCAGATCTGCCAAGTGATGTTACTGCCACTAAGATTTTTACTGAACCGGTCCAAGTGTGATGCTTAGCACTGAAGGGAAGCGACGTGGGATCTGGCTCGATCTGGTCAGATTTACAATTTTTGCAAACAGAAAGTTTCATGACAGAAGCAGCCATTAAAATGAGAAATAACTGCTGGTCTCCCTTTAAAACACAGTTTGGATAACTGATACTTGCAGTTGCAATCAGATGAAATTAGATTACAATTAGATGAAACCTATGTGAAAAAGAAAGTGAATCCTGTTCCATTCCAGATTAAACGTTTCTGGTATAAATCTTTGCTCAAGTTCCATTTCAGTCCAGTCAGAAGCACTGTGTTTTCCTCAAGTAATCTGTTACATGTATCCTCTTAGAAACAAAAGCACAATTTCAAAAATAGTCCATAGTGCATTATATTTTAACCAGGTATTCTAAAATCGATCCTTAGTATAATGGGATGGCTAGAATTTCATAAATAGTTTTGCTTGGACAAACTAGCAGCTCCTCAGCTCTAGCTACTGAAGCTAAGAAAAGGCCCAAAGATGTTCAAAACGGGGAAAAACAAATCCTGCTCAATATAATAACTTCAGAGAAATCTAATGTTCATTCCAAGATCTGATTGACTATATTTACGGTTACCTGATTTAAATTTCAGTCACAGTGCCATCTGGTGACTATTTATACTCTTATACATTTTAAATAGATGGCATGCTTTTAGGCACATCCAGCTACCTTATGCCATCCAAATACCACGGCTGAACCCCCTCTCTGCAGTTTTAGCTGAAGGAGGGAAGATAAATGAATTGCTATGAACGGTACAAAATTGCCAATTCACATGTTCTTCCAATTCTCTAGGTCCATTAGGAACACAGTGAATTCCAAAACTGTAAATAACCATTAAGTGATATGAATACTGCTATAAAAAATAGGAAAGTTTCTATTGAGACTAATGAACAGCATGATCTCACGACTGAGATAAGTGGACGGGTGCCCCTTTCGTTTGCTCTCCTTTAATTTGGCCTCTAAAAGCCACCTAACAAGGACAACCACTGCTGAACTCATTTTTTGAAGCTCTTCTGCTAACATTACTGTAGCTGCCATTTAAAAAGTGGTCACACATAAATAGTGAAGATGAATGGGAATATTAAGTATAAAATGAAATACTCTTCCCAATCTCAGTAGATATTTTCTCTCTTTTAAAGCAATCATATATAATAGCAATGAGCCAAATTCTGATGCTTGGATGAAGACAGTTCCATAAAATTTTCCATCTTGTTGCAGACCTTCATTTTTTCCCCTTCCCCAAGTTCACAGTCAATATTCCCACTGCTATTCATCCTTCCCCTCTCTTCCCACAACGCAATATGTTACCAGACTCTTAATACATCACATTCATCCTTTCATCCCTACCAATGAGAGAGGTCTCTTTAGGGGAACACTGTGTTGAATTTGTTTCGTTTTGTTTTTCAAAATTGTTTTCTTGTAGAAAAACAAGACGGAGAAGCTCTAAAAAGAATACACTAATTAAAAATTAAGATTACACTGATCTTTTCATTCAGAAACTGTTACAAGAAAGAGATAGCTCTTGAATAAAAATTACAAGCAACTTCTGGCTTGCCCTCGGTCTGGAATACAAACATGCCGTGTAACACATTTCCAGAAGTTTTTCCACAGGAGTTATCAGATCTTGAGTTTGTATGAAACAAATTGTGTTTATCTCACGAGCCACATAATGAATTCTTTTCATTGGTGGTTAGAATCATTAATACTGCTTCAATTCCCAGTCCAATATCACTTTATTAAATAGACCCACAAGGAATCACATGTATAAAAGATGAAACACTGCTTCAATTGCTACAATTTTTCTTCAAACTAGTAACTAGTTTTCCCATAAGAAAATCAGCTGAGGAGCTCTCAAAGAGAACGCGTATTTCCTATTTCCCATTACTATAAATTGTAGTGCTCTTGCATTTTGCCTGCATTTCTTCTCTAAGCAAGGAATTTGTGCTATTTTTCCCCTTGATAAAGCTCATAATACTTCCACAATAAAGCTACTCAGCAGGTAGGTCCCTGCATTTAAGGCAGCATTCAAACTGAGAGCAACAAATGGTCTCAGCTCTTGGCCAGACCTTTTTTGTATTAGCAGTATTTCTGAGAGAAAAGATGCTTTCTTCACCTGAAGTCATTTGGTAAGGATGACCAACATCCAGCCTTGAGGAATGTCAAATTCTGAGGTTAGTCCCTTTAAATGTAAAAAACTCTCTACCATCATATATGTATCTAAAGAAAGAATAGGTTGGTAAAAGGGAAAACATGGTGGTGTAGCAGAATAACTGCAGTTCAAACGCCTTTGCAGACCTCCTTCTTTCCTGGTTTTCCTGAGAATAAAATCAGGGATCGCCTCCTCCTAGGCTGAAGTTGCTCCCACTTCATCCGTTTTTCCCTTTCTGTTACATCCTATTGCCACTTCCACCCATAGGTTTTGAGGGCCTCACAACATCTGTCTTCTGCACAAGACGATCACCTTGATTTATACCCTCAGCATCAACCCTGTAGGTCTGAAGAACGGCTCTGAAAATACCACGGGGTCACTCAAAATTCTATCAAGGACCATCTGAAAGGGCTTGGGGACACAACCAGGGGCAAAACAAGCAAGTCCCTGGATATTGTTGAAGTTCCTGGACTTCAACAAACCAGACAACACTCTAAAATCACAGTGTTTGGGATCTTACCACATTAGGAAGGACAGAAAAGCACTGAAACAGGCAACAAGTCTGAAAATAGTACAGATTTTGTAGTCATACACAGCCAGAAGGGCAGATACTGTGCCTGAAGCCCTCAGGACTCACCTCACAACTCTGGGCTTTAAGGATTCATTGAGTTATTCAATACTTTTTATGTATCTTAGCAAAAACAAGCTAGTCCCCACATTCAATAAATAACTGTTTTATTCCATTATTCCCCTTTCTAGCCAAAACTGGGAAATATGAACACTGGGAGATCTATTATGCAGACAATTGAAATAGATTTCTGAAAAAAAATGTTTAAATGTTTGAGAAACTTTTGTCTAAATAAGCGTCTTCAAAAGTAGCACATTTTCAAGCATGTGTTAAACAGAAGCAGTAACAAGACAGCAGCCAACTTTCAATTTTAAATGAACGAATTTTTAAACTTTAGAAAGTAAATTAAGAACTGACAGAAATGACAGCTGAAAGTAGTAGAATAGTCACAGCCTTTTTTTCCTAAATATAAAGCAAGTGAGACTGAAATACACAAGTCCTAGTATTTCAGTTTGATTTATAAAACTTTTTTTAAAAATGCATACTTATATACACAACTAGAACTGCCAATTATCAGTTTAAAATTAATTCACATAATGTTGAGTTAATTCATTTACTTTGCAGTTTCACAGTTATTTGTAGCTAAGTGTGCCTTAGAGCCTCAGCCATGGGGAAGAACACCAAATGCACCGAAAATCGTCTGATTTTCCAGGAACTATACAGTCTAAGACAAAAAGGAATGGAATAGAAAAACTATGGCAAAGCAACAATCTCATCTTATTAACTGTGCAGGCTAAAATCTAAATATTAAACTTCTGACCCATGAAAAGGTGATGAGGAAATTTCATTACGCTTTCCAACAGAATTTAAATGGGAGTATTTAAAAAAAGAAAAAAATCAGTATTTCAAACAATAAAGAAAAATGATAATTTTTGAAGATAGTTACATAGCAAAATTTACACCATCCATTCCTACCACTCCCTCAGTCATATGCTAATTTATTGACAGGTCATTTTCTCAAATTAATTTATGTATAAAAGCATAATCTATTTAGAGGAATAAATAATATATATGTTGCTTCTCTAGGTATCTAGCTATTATTTTTATAACTTTGAAATCCACTTCATTTTCAATCATATATTAAGGGAACAGGAAAATTTATTAAAAATTAAGCTGTTACCTTTGTAGTTAACCTTGAGGAAATTTCACTTGAGAGACATAGAGATTTGATTTTTCCATCAGATTTCTTTAAAAGAGGCTTAGACTGCAGCCAAATTACACTTTGTTGGGATGCTGGGATATCTTCACTTGAGTCTATCCAAGCACCACCTGTAGTTTTGGTCAGATTAAGAGCTCATGTATGTTCACACATTTAACACTTGCCAATCCTGCCATCACTCTGAAATGTCCTCACAAGTAAACATCCGAGCAGGGGGTGTCAGTGCATTTCCAAGCACGAGGACTGACATTCGCGTCAGTTCTAACTAGATTGCTTTCCAAAGGCCAGTGACATAAATAGGCCCAGCTACCCAAGCACGTATTGGCACCATTGACATTTTAACATGACATTGGTGTCAACAACAGCGATAGAGACCTGTGTAAGGCTCCCAGCCATAATCTCTTCTTCTAAGTTCCCAGACCAAAAAAGTAGAGTTAAAACAAAAACTAAAATCAAATTAAAACATGTGTGGGGTTTTTATTTATTTATTTATTTATTTTTAATGTGTGTTTTTTTGACAGGTCAGTCGAGCTCACACGCAATCAAATTAATTTTACTCGGCTTTTTATTAAGAATAGAAGTCTTTACCTGCAGGAAAAAAACTCATTCTCCCTGCTAGATTATAGTTTTCTTTCCACTTTGTGTCCCAAGTATTTATTAAGGATGCAGGGTAGCAATTTGCCATAGATGATATGATCATTAGCTGCTAGAAAGTCCCGAATAAATGTTAGTGGCAGGATAGGGTAGATTCCTGATAAAGAAAAGAACAGTAATCACAGTTGTTTTAAGAATATGGACATTGTTTAATACCAGATTAGAGGCAAAGATAAGAGGCAAATAGTATTCAAATTCTAATGGAATTGTACCTAACACTGATAGTTCAATGAGAGAGGTCCAATCTTGCATATACACAGATAAAGCATCCCTTGGATTAGGGACCACGCATGCACTGGAGCCAAATATGGAGCAAAATTTAAGGTATAGGTCAATATAATAAGTTAATGAATAGATTTTTTTTATTTATATATCCTAACATGTCAAGTTTGGTTCCAGTTTCTTACCGAAAACAGTGTACTTCAATATAGTAATTCAAAGTATTACAGGAGCATAATACACCTTGAAGACATCCAGCTATCCTACCTCTCTTCACCTCAGCTTTCATTTCATATGGAATACAAAATATTTCATATAGAATATGAGTTCAGTCAACCCATATTCCTCCAGAAAACCTCAGTCCTGAGGACGCCAGGGCTCCTCACACTGAAAATCCACACAAGCATGAAAAAAATCAAGTTAGTCCTTCTGAACTGTGTGTTGAGCTGAAATGAAAGACTGACCAGGAGTAAAGGAAAATAAAAAAGATCTACTACATCTCCAAAGATGTATCCACTCTTGAAAGCCGAGGAACAAGTTAAAAAAAAAGTTACCAAAATGAAGTTACCAAAGTTAGCAAAATAAAATGTACCTTCCTTCAAAGCAGGAAGGAAGCATAAAAAGAAAAAAAAAAAATGAAAAAATGAAACAGGGCTGGAAAAACTGTGAAATTCTGTTGAAATTTAATGCTGCAAGATATTCCTATGCCAATCCACCACATTTGTTTAGGTTAGTGCAAGACTAACACTTCAGCGTGTCTGACAAAATTCTAATGAAATGTTTCACCACACTGCAGACATGAACCGTTTGAGCAAACAGGATTCTTCTTTCCCCGTTCTGCAACATTTTGAGGTTTTCTCCGAGAGCAAATTTACAAAGGATATTTTCCACCACTTTTCTAATCCCCGACCAGAGGGTCTTTGTTCCCAAAAGGAGATTTGCTTTTTAGAAATTTTGGACAGTCTGTAGGGAAAGCAGCCTGGAAAACAAGTGAGCAGGCTCCTCTCTTTCTTCAGGGATGCAATAAGACCCCAAGCACATTTTACCTCTCTCTGTGACCACAATTTAATCTTGATCTACTGAGAAGACTCAAAAATCCTTTTACTTCTTGGTTCTCTTTGCAGGATCATCAATCTAAAATAGGGTCTCACTGTGTTCACCAGACCAAGTATTTTATAACAGGGTTATAGTAATGGAAATAAAAAACTTCGGATTAAAAATATAGCACATCAAGATGTCTGCTTCAAGAGCAAGAGTTCAAAAACATTTTTTTCTTTTCTCCCCACGCTTTTTTTTTTAAAATATCAGGATGGTCCATTTTTAGCACTAAGCTTATGTTTACCCACTATTTTAGGTGTTCCCAACTCATGTTCATATTTGAATGTATTAAAATACATGAGAAAAATGGTTTTGAACCCTACACCGAATGACTTCCTTATGTTGCAGCCTACAAACATCCACGGCACAACCGTTATGAAGTATATAGGGCAATTTCCATGACTCTTGAAAGGAGGTCAAAAATTAAGATGCTAAATAAAAATTTGCTGCACATGCAACTCTTGACTGCCTTCCAGTTCCATTTGGTTTTCTTTTCTGTAGCCTTAAAAAGCCAAATGCTCACGCAGCTGCATTTTCGTTCTGAATAATGTCTGTACGCTGAGCAAACACGGAGAAGGGAACATGCGGAGAACTGACTTTCACACATGACGCGAGTACAAGGGACTCAACAGATGGCAAGATTCCTGAAAAAGCAAGGCAGGATTTTCTACGTGGCCAAGTACTTCAATGAGCAAAAAATACTGCAGGAGCGATGAGAGGAGATAAACAACCAGAAGGCTGAAAAGCTCCCAGCAGCTTAATTATAAAAGCAGTAACAAAGGTAGTTCTAGAAATGGTTTTACACCCACTACTAAAGTTTGCTCTCATTTGCTCTCCAGCTGTAGCTATTCCCTTCTATCCTGGGCTGGAGCAAGAGCTCACGCTGTTGACCGAAGGTGGCTGCCAAGTCCATAGATAAAAACATTTGGGGAGAGGGTTTGGTTCACCCAGAACACTGCAGCAAAGTATCAGACCAAGAAAGAGGAGAAAAACATAGTCAGAAATGGGCATAGATAATTACCCACTGGAAATGAGCATCTGGCAGGGGAGAAAGCCAGAAATGGGTTTGGGAACTAAGAAAATATCAGGATGCTACACAGCAAAAATACCTCATGCTGAATTTCTCCAGTAGCCAAGATAGAGGATTTGGGGATTTTCAGAGGATAGAGTTCGTTTTTTTGTTTTTGTTTTTAAATAAAGCTATTCCTTCAGGATTCCATTTCTCCTCCTCCTCTGAGAGGATCGTTACACCTGACAAACTTCCAAATCTATTTCTTTGTAGTGATCTTGGACAAGTCATCTACTTGCTGTTCTGGACTGTCAATCACTACAAAATTTATTAATTTTATAATATGCAGAGGTAAAAATACAACTGCTTTTTACTTGCATTTGCATAGCGCATAACAAAAAAAATGAGTGGATTTTTAGGAACTGCCATAATCCAAATAAAGCTGTTTGTGCAGAACTTGGAAAGTGCTGCTCAGTTTGCTGATCAGTGTGTGCAGATATAACTGTAATATTAATAAAATTAGTACAGAGAAGTTAACTATTGCCATTAAGTAATCCAGAAGCTCCTGTGCTCCGAACAGTCACTTCATTAAAGAACAGGCTTTTTAATTACTTCTTGTCATTTATCTTTCAGTCTTATTAAGACCTATTTCAACTAAATCAAAAATCTGCTTTAAGAGTCCCAGGTTTAAAATCAGCTACTCTTCATGTGGTCTCCAGTTTTAAAAACATAATTCTAGAGGCTTAATGCTGAGTTTAGAGACTCAGTTATGCTGAATGGCTCCAGCTGATGCACATCCAAAGGAGTTAACATTTGTGCTAATAAATCTCCAAAATACAGATCTCTAAGTCAAAGGGTATAGAAAACATTCTAGGCAACATGTATCACCTAAAAGGATGATTTTTCCTTTGTAGCAGTAGTAATATTTCCTTTGCTATGGCCTACCATTGGAGAACAAACTTTTTATTCCAGCTAAACTTAGCAACATTAGGAATTCATTTAACTTTAAATGTGTACCTACATAAGGTTATTTCTAAACCAACCGCAGAGAAAAATCATCACTCCTTTCCATCCCACAACGAAATAGCATCTCCAAACTCCTGAACTTCCACCTCTTCACATAATAACAGATTTCATTATCTCTTTTTCCTCTCACGCCATCAGTCAGTCAGCCCAATAGGCAGCAAAAAGAGCAGTTTAGCAGCAATGTACAGAAACAAGTTTCACAAACTGTCGAAGAAATGATGAGTTATAACTCGTACCTATTTTATGTAACAATATTATGAATAGCTTTTTTTTTTCTCTCATTTTTTCTTCTCTTTTACTGGGATTTTTCTCTCCTCTTTTTTACCCTTCTAGATCCTTTTGGGGGAAACAAAGGCTTTTAAAGACAGAGTTGGTCTACTTAGACTAGAGACTTCACCACTTAACAAGTATAAAGCTAACACGAGATTAAAATACTATATGAAGATATAAAGCCTGTGTTAAAGCTTGATTGTATTGGTTCTGTGGCTGTTTTTGCTGATACTGGTAGAAAATCTTAAACAAATAAATAAAAGCCAGAATTCTCCCAAGCAATCCCTCAACCAGAATACTAAGCCAATGCCTCTTACTACAAAATTGCCAAGTATGACATTTAAAACTTGTTTTACCCCATTAACAGTAAATGTGGAGCTTGCTGTGATGATTATCCAGTCATTTCCCTAGGTGAAGCCCAACTTGCTACAGCAGATTCTGCTGTGCCCTTTCAAAATCGGCTTCGCATCAATTCCAGCGATCATATCCTGCGCTTCCAATCTCCTCCGCTGAAAAACTACAGCACTTGACCTACTCTTCTGAAGTCCCTACAGTGATAAATTACTAAACTTCATTCCCTTTCTCATACTCCTGGGCATGGCAGCTATTAAGAAGGCTACTTTAAGCTAAATAAACAGAAGATGTGTTATTTAAAGATCCAGCTTTTCTATTAAGATGCACTCTAATTCCTTCAGCACGTTGCCCAAAACCCTCCATGCCTAAATTAAGCATTTTTCAAGCATTAAGTGATTGGAAAAAATTACCAGCCCAAATTTTCTTGCAGAATTATTTATTCTCAGATACAGAGGAAAAAACAAACCCTGATCTACATATAAAAGCACAGAAAAGAGGGACAGATGGATAAAGTGAGTTTTCTATAGGCGATTGTACCTGCTGCAACTACCCCTGATGGGATATTTGACTGGGTATGAGACCATCATACCTTGTTCACTGAGTGACAGGGAATAAAAGCCTTGAGAAAGCAGTGCAAATAGGCAGATAGTGATTTTATCCAAACTCTGCTATCAAAGGAAGGCAAAATTTTAAGGATTTCTTCATGCCTCATAAATTGCAAAAACGGAAGTACTTCAGGTTGTAATCCATTCTGAATGGAAATTGTAGCTACTGCAGTGATAGCGTTCAACGTAGAATAGCAGACAAGATGAATTAATTGAATTCATTCAAAACCAGAAAAGGCAGCAATTTTAGTTTTCCTGTGCCACTGGGGAAAAGGACTTTGGTAAAATACTTTCCTTGTGTTCTGAGGGCAAAGCATCTCCAGGGCACAACAGAGCGTTCATTTCTCGATGCAACAATTTCCACGGGAGGAAAGCGCTGGGGAGCAGAGTGCTGAGTACCCAGCAAGCTATTTATAGAACCAAAAAAGCTCCTAAAGGAAAAAAATCAACTGGCAAACAGAGCAGAGTCGTTGGAGGATTTAGATCCAGACTGTTTAAACTGCAGATTTTCACCCAAAAGCAGATCATATGCTAATTTTGCCTGGTATATCTAATGAACAAGAATCACAGAACGCAAATATCTTTTTTTTTTTTTTTTTTCCAGAACAAGCACATTTTTATTGTTCTCTTTGTCACAGGAGCAATTGCTATTTTTGGCCAGGAGAGCAGCATAAATAAAGCACCTCGCTGACAAGGCAAAGCTTGGTCTGGCTCCCCGCCAAGCAGAGACCAGCAGGTCCATAGCTCACAAATCACACTTAACAAGTCAAAAAAAAAAAAAAAAAAAGAGATGTTCAAAGTAACAAACTTGGGAACTGGAAGCACTTTGACTTGGATTTCTATATAATTATTGTCTCTTTTACAGGCTTGATGAGTTATTAGTGAAATAAAGACCCAGAGTTGGCTCTTCCTCCTTTTTTCTTTCGTAAAAGCTGATGAGTGTAATAATGAAGGGCAGCAATGATCCAGGAATCATTCAAAGAAAAAAAAAGTATTTTTTAAACCAAACTGTGGTACCGTGACAGTCTCTTCGTCAGCATGTTTGAATTCGCAAAAGCATTTTACACTCATATAATGTTTTTCATATTATATGAATGGTCAGCTACGAATACAACATGGGAATGAAGACACCAACAGAAAAGGTAACTCAGGGCCAAGGCGTTTCCAGGTATCCCACCCAATTCAAGACTACGCGGAAGCAGAATATCCAACATGGGCCAAGCTGTCATGCTCAAGACCTTCCTCCTATATTCCCACTTAGGCAAATAAATAAACAAATCCTAATTTAAGAAGTAAGTCTCCCATTAACTTCAGTAGGATCTAGAATCCTTAAAAACTTATTTTGTGCAAAGGTCTTAATAGAGAAGAATAGAGTTAAGGCTTCCATTTTGAGCTTAAATCACCAAAATAAAGTTTGTCCCAATTAATTAACAGCATCCTACTAAGAGAGCACAGCCTGAGGGCTGCATGGACAACAGCCAAAAAAGTCTGATGTCTCTTTTTAATAAACTATCAACTGAATTTGAAAAGATACATCAAAAATATGCAGTGCTTATGCAGCTCTACATTTTATTCTCACACTTTCTATACAATCTGTATATATTCCTATACAGTATAGAAATGCAGTCGTTCTTCTAGATTACTTGCAATTCTTTAAATTCACTTTAACCCTTTCAATTCCAGCTCACGTACAGTAGGCAGAGGTAAATTCTCTGGAACATACAGGTCTGAAAATAAGTATTGGTCAGCAGAGACCTTTTTGTATTATAGACAACCCTATGGTCTGCGATGCAACTGGTCATTAATGACTGGCAATAGTAAACATCTTAAATCAAGATGAAAAAAAAAAAATCCACAACAAACTCAATATTTTCTTTCAAGTAAAGGACCTCCCTCTCCATTTTTGAACTATTCTTTTGTCAGATTAAGGTCATGCAGCATTTCTTACTCCCAGAAGATTTATGTGAAGGAAATCATGAACACTGTGTTGAACCAAGACGTCTTGGTAGATAATTAGTATTGAAAGAGCTGATGAAACTTGTTTAACTTCTTCTGCATTTGCATTCAGGCACGGAGGAACTGAGTATCTAAACATGATCTAGTGTTACTAAAAAAGCAACTAAGTCAGCCCTGAAACAAGTTCTTTGTGTAGCAGTATAACAGCAATGCAGAGCTTCACCTGCATCATTCATGCACCCAGTGAGGATTACTGTTTTTAAGACAACAGTTACCACAATTACTCAGAAGTGAACAGCAGAGAACAGTGTATCCGACCATAACACTACATTGTGATATTCCTTCCAGCTTGAGGGGGTAAGCAAGCGTTATCATGAGGCTCTAAGGCATTTTTTATACCAAATTTATGAGCTCATTATACCAATAGTCGTTCTCAGAAGCCAGCGACTGGTTTATTAGCAGATAGCCCGGGGCAAAATGGAAATCACAGACTGAAGGAAGGTGAAGCACCAAATACTGCCAATATTCAGTACCCGGCACTTTGAAGCACAAAAATTTTAAGAAAAATAAGTTGGGAATGAAGACTTGAGCATCAATGTTATAAGTACCTAAACAGGGACATTTTGGGAAAAGTGATAGGAGCAACACTGATGTATAGTATTTTCTATTTGCAAAGATTCACTTGCTTTCAAAAACTAGTTTATGCACATAAAGGATTGAAAAATATCTACTTACCCTGAAAATTCACAACAGACACCTATTGCTAGAGCATAAATGACAGCAGAGCATTTGCACAGTAGGTTTAAGCTTTCACATGCTTAAGGTTTCACAGCAAATGTTTAAGGTCTGTCTTGTTTCTTAACTTAAAAACTCCCACTTGCTTCTCGCATTAGTCCTTGTCAAACCACTTTAATTAACTTGGCTATTACGAGGCAAACCTTAAAATGGAATCAAGCAGCCACCAAAGGGCACTGGGCAGGATGCAGGCAAGAGTCCACAGGTTCAGAATTGCTCTGTGGCAACAGAAGGAAATTGAAATATGTTCTATGGGGTTTGGGTCATTCAGAAAGATCATAAATATCAAATATTTTTGAGATTCAGGGTCAAAGGGAACGTTGGATCAGCTCTGTTATATATCCCAGATGGCTACATTTCAGACAGCAATGTCCCTTCTTTGCAAAAGCCTTCACATTTACCAAGTTGTATATATTCTGAAAGATATGTGGTATGGATTCAAGCGAATCAAAACTGAAAACACAGCAAATCTGCCAGAACGCAGCCAAGAAAACTAGACGAGAATCTTGATTGTATCTTTAATGACTAATCGACTCAATTATTCACAATAACTGCCTGATTCTTTAATTGGAATTTGTCTGGCTTTTATTTTAGGCTGCTGGTTCTTGTCATGTGTTTTTCTAGGAGACTAGAGAGCCCTGTCACGATAAGTAGACACAAGTAAACACACAGTAATGAGCAGAAGATGTAGACAGCTCAAGAAAAAGCTGAATTTAATACCTTACCAGAGAAGAGTAACAAGTCAAATGTAATACAGCACTCTAAAGACAAATGCATTGAATTATGACATGTGGTTTCTTCTCATCTTTCAGGTTATACTAACTGTGTGTGTCCACACACATGTGGACTTCATCATGCAGACAGAGTGGTTGGTCTAAAGGAACCTCTGAGATTCTGTAAGTAGGTCTGAAATTCACCACTATTTTTAATTTAGCCAGATGAAAGCACTGATTCATAGTAGTTTAATTACTACAAACTGCGATGTGACTGTTACTTACAAGTAGAGTAATGTGGTAAATACAAAAACTAAGGTTTTTTAAAAAGGAGATTTGTTAAAATGATATTAGTCAGGACAGTAAGCTACCCTGCAGAAGGGGAGCCCCTCGCTGGACTTTGCTCTTGCCTCATCCTTAGCAAGCAAAGTTTACAGATCTCGGAAGAAACTAAAACATACTTTTATCTGATGGATTTCACTTGTAAATATGTGATCTTATCTTACTACAAATTAAGTAATGAGAAACATAATTCTGTAGGCTTTCCTCCAGAGCTTTACCCTACCGGATGTTTCAGTATGTTTCTCCTATGCATTCTCTACAGATTTTCTCTATCAAACACACAGCAAAAATGCAATGCTGGTGAATAAGCCAATTTTAGAATATATGTCTAACACAGTTAGGTGTTAACTTCAAGTTATGGCAGCTGAATAACAGTCATATAAGCCAGGCTCAATACACAGTTGCTCTCCATTGAATGTGTTTTTGACCACCTGCTTGGTGTTTCAACCACAAAACCTCAATTAATTAAACCAAAATTAAACCAAACCTAACAGGAGAGTTAAATACATGTGTGTTTCCACGAGGCAGCTTCCCTGCATGCTGCTGAGAACACAAGTTCTTGCTCTCCAGCTCTCCGGCACCCTTGTAATACCACCACACAGATCACGGTGAGCTTGTATGTTCGTGGTTGCCAGGGCAACTGGCTGACAAGCAAAAGCTGCTCAAAATGACTTTTTTTTCCCCATGTATTTGGTGCATTGACAGTTTACGTTCCTGGAATTTTATTTCACTTAAAAAAAAAAATATTCCCCTGATCTCCCTAAATCAAAAGTTTTCAATAGGACAGAAGTTCTTGCTTCCATATAGTTCTAAATTTAATTCAAAATCAACGCTGGCTTTACTGCATGCATCGCAGACCTTTTTTCTCAATCGCATTGATTCATATTGCTGAGAAATTGGAAATACCTAGCCATGTCATAAAATACCTGAGAAAGCCTTCCTAGTATTTTATCATCTCTCAAATGCTATCACTATCATTTTGTAGTGCAGAAATGAGCAGTGCTGAGTTAGCAGTACTAGTGGTCCAAAAAGCAACATATTTATAAATAAAACGTGTTTATTAATCAGTGTTGTAAACAACCTTACAGCAAAGAGAGCAAGTTCAGAGGCGGCAAAGGAAACAAAGCTGCTGTTTGAGTCTCTGCCAAAAATATGTGGAGCCAAATACTGCAGTGTGCAATATAACACTCAAGTTAAATTCTGATGGAACATATTGATGCAGAAGACAGATCCATAAAGGAAATATATTAATATTGAACAGCATGCAAAGCATTCACCAAAAATATGTAAGATTAAGTCCCCTCAAAGTTTGCAAGGTGTAACTCCTTCAGTGCAAGGAAGCCAATGGCTCCTAAAAAGCACTTCCCTACAAAGGATTTTGTATCAAGAAAAGAGCACGAGGTGAAGCATCACCAGATGCTTGACTAGATCCTACCTATAACCAGCACATCTGCTCTTAGGTTATCTATCCCAACATATATCAGCTATTTAAGAAAACAAGAAAGGAAATACTTATGAGGAAAAGGACCCTTTATTTTGTAAATCACAAAACAAACCACAGTGCACAGTGAAAACCCAATCTTTTATTTGTTTTGGTGCCACTTACCTTCACGTGACTGAAGTCGCCAGTTTTGCTGCCTTCTGCTGGATTGAGGGGTTTGGTCTCCACGCGTGGTTTGACGACCTGTCGGAAAGGACTGGAAAGGGGAAGTCCACTAACGCTGATTCCATCTAGAAGAAGAAGAAATGAGATTATTTTACTTTTTCAAATATTGTGTTTTATTCTAATAAATGTATACTTGTTTTAGCAAAGAGAGGGAAAATACTCAAAATGAAATATTATCATTCAAAACAAAAATTACTACAAAATCATTATTATACTCTGTTCTAGAAGGATACAAGTTTGTGCTTTACCATGGCACGGACCACACCAACTATTTAATATTTTTGAGAAAACATTTCTTAGTCATTTTCATCACAAAATATCACCAACAGCATCTGCTCAATCAACCCAGAGTGTTTAGAGCTCTTCAGAAAGTCAATCACCCTTCCAGAGTCCAATGAAAGACAGAATCACAGGCACTGACACACTGCAGATTTGAGACACAATTAAAAGTTCAAATAAACTTGAACTTATTGGACATGTAAGTGATGGCTTGAATATTATTAAAATTAATAACATTATCTTCTAAAAATCCATCTTATTTTCATTTTCTATTCATCCTATTCTTTCATTTCAAAGTCTAATGCAATCAATGCTGTATTTGAAACTTTTTTGCTTAAAGATAATGGCACTCAAAAGTTTATTTCTGCACTGAGTCCAGGATCAAGCACTTAAAATGACTCACCTCTTCACAACTGACTTTGCAAGGAGTCTCTTTTGCCATAGGATAAAAAATAATTAATGTTCTGCTACCAGTGATTATTAAGCCCTTTTGCTTCTTTGATAGGCAGCAAAATATTAGATATTGTCCAGCTCCTTTACAGCACATTAAATTGGAATGGCCAGCACAGACCGGGGAAACACATTCTTTTAATGGCAACTGTGCATTGCAGAACTGAGCTATTATAGAAGAAAAAAGGTAATTGAGAAGTTACGGGATCCTTGGTGAAGCAGCTCCCCAGAAGCTTTCAATTATTCCATATTTATACTACATGAGTTTTCACAGCGTAAATACAATTTGTTTTCTTTTGTGAAGTTTACAGCTTTTACTTATTTATATATGTATTTTTAAATATATATTTTTTAAATATATTTTATATTTTATTTTATTTATTTAGAGCTTTTATTCCTTCATTGCAGCTTTGTTTTAATTATCCATCCTGTCAAACGGACGGCTTGAGCAGGCTTTTACTATAAAAAAAAAAAAAACAGATTGTCTTTCTGTTCTGTCCAGAAATCCTTCTAATTTCTGCAATCCACATTGGGTATTTCCATGGAAACAGCACATGACCAACACTTTTTCCATGGTAGCTGGAAAAGAAAAAAAGAAAAGCATCTTGCTTTTCCAGCATCCCGGTCCCTTCTGTTGTAATAAAGCAAAATCTTTGCGGGCACCTCCTCTCTTCCCTCAAATATTAAATAAATTGTCAATTTAACTGGGATAACCGCTGTCGCAGCATTCTACACTGAAGAATCCCAAATCCCACATTTTCATAGGCAAATGAGGAAAATTTTACTAATGCACTTAAAGTTGTCAGTTCACAAGGCAGTACCTGCAGCAGCTCCCAAAGGAGCTGCCGTAAAACTTTGCCTTTGCTGTTCTCATCCAACCCAGTAATTGCGATTCTGGTTTGCACAACGGTCACCAAACTGACCCGGCCGGTAAAAATATGTATTTTTTTAATAAATCCATAGCTAGGGAACTCCTGAACAAGCTTTCCACTGAAGCCACAAAATCCTAAACGACCTCTGTATCCTAAGGCACTCTACAGGTAGTTGATAATATAATGTTATGAGAGATGCAAAACACTGTAAGATTTTTAATTAACTTCTCCTTTGCAGAAGAAATTATTGCTTATCATCAAACAGCCGCACAACTCACCTATTGCTCTGTCCTAAAAATGAGAAAAATACTTAATACTAAAAACTATCCCAACACTCCAGCAACTTCCTTCTTACCTGAGTGCTTTCAGTGTAGGATACAGTAAGCAAAGCTACCTGCCAGAATGTTGCAAAATTATGCAATTATTCTGGCATAAAGTATCATTCATAAAAACTAAATGCACACTTGACCTTTTGGTTTATTTTGTCAGTTCTGGGGTGAAAAAAAAAGGAAAATCCCCAACTTCATTGCTTGATAAAAATTTCAGCCTACTGCTAAGCAAGAGTTCTCAATAATATCATAGCACTTTTGAAGTCCTTTCAGCCATAGGGCCAGACCAGTTCAAGACCAGAGACAGACTATGTCTACTCAACAAGGACGTGCTTATCTTCAAAATAAAATAAAATAATACATTAAACTTGTAGCCTTGTAGTGTACACTAATGTTGCAATTTCTGGCTAGGTTAAACTAGTAATTTTTTTCCTCATTATTATTTGCTCACAGTGTGCAGTGAACACCTAGTCAAGACTTCATCTCATCTGAGAAAAATAATAATATTTAATAATAGCCAACAGTCAACTAAGGGTTCCTTCACGGTGAAGACGAACCACCTAAACTAGTATTGGAAAGTTAAACTTGGAATAACGAAAAATACCAAAAAAGGAAGCAAATCAAGTGTAAGGAAATTCATAATCATAGACTGGAGACTGGAGTTCAGGCACACGCCATTAGGCACCAGAATAAAGAACCTCAGCAAGGAAGTAGCATAATAGGACATTTATGGGATGATGGGACAATTAGTCCATATGTTCCATTAATCAATTTATTACCACTTGCCTCATTGCTGTCCTACCTATTTATTTTGCAAAGATCTGGGCCTGCACTATTTCTCCTGACACTTACATAGAGGCTGGTACAACTGATGTTGGCTATTGTCTTACAGCTCCTTATACACTACAAAAAAAACAACAACAACAAAAAAAACAAAATATATGTACTAGGTAAGTTATGAAGCAAATCAGATTAAAAAACAATTGGAAGAGCAAAAGGATTCCTATCTTGGGTAATCACTATGATTGATGCTTTAAAAAAATCTGTAAGGACAAGTCCTAGAAACCTGTAAGGACAAGTTCAAAATCAGATGCTTCTAGTTATATCTCTTCTATAATTGATACACACATAGGGATATTCTAAGTGGGTACAAACTAACTATGGAACCAGAGCATTTAATTTAAGCAGAAATGCAACAAAAATGATCAGAGTTTTCAGAAATAGGCTCTTGCTTTTCTGCAGCTTTCCCAGGGAAGGGGAGACCCACGGCAGATTTGCTTCTCTGGTGGCATGAAACCAATTATTTTCTTTGGTGAGTTTATGAATTTAATATCCTTGCACCCATCTTTACGTTTCCCATATGCAGAACGAACTCTCACATTTTTACAGAATGAAGACCTCATTACAGACTCATTCATTTACTCTGCAAAATATTATCTGCACATAAGAAAAGCTTCTTTTAATGACCATTTCCACTGGCTAGTTACCATTTTTAATGCAACCCAAAGACAGCAAATGTATCCTATTTAGTATAGGGGAGCCACTAATTTCAGAAATTAGTATGCCTGGGAAGGAGAATTCACCTGCATAGTGTGAGCACCTCGTTCATCTCTTTGAATTAACAGGTGAGAAAAGACCTTAACACTGAAGCTCCTTAAGCCTGGCTGTACCAAGTGAAGACAGGGCTGGCTCTTGTTTTGCTCAAATCCATGTGTCTTTAGAAGACCAACCTGGTTGTTCAAATGGATAATTTCCAAAACTGAAAAAAATGGATCATTTCCAAGGTAGCTCTAGACCTTCTGAATATGAAATGCAAGTCTTAAAAGTAGACTAAGGTGCTAAACCATTCCACTGTCTTCATCAAATCCAATGACATTTTAATATTAGCAGTTGGTGACCCCAAATTTTCACAACCACATTCAGATTCAGTGCCAGCACTGTAATCTAGCTTTAGAGATGCACAGAATGCATACAGAAGTCAGTATGCTGAGAGAGATCATGTGTAGCGGAGGATTTTGACCTCAGGGATGACGATGGCAGAAGATTCGTGATATTTCTTGATATTCTCAAGCATGTCACATTAAAAAAAAAAATGTCTAATTTCTCACTAATGTCCTGCAGGAAGGATTTCATAGTGGAAGCAGAGCACAAGGCTGCAGCACAAAAAAGCAACAGAAGTTTCAATTTCCCACATCCCAGCACAACAAGAATCTGATGCATATGGCTGGCAGCAGAAGTTCTTTTAAGTTTTCTTGCACTGTCCTTTTTCACATCCCCTTTTGGCCAACACACACTGCTAAGATAGAGCTGGAATGAGATTTGAGCAAGTGCTTGTGAAAGGAAGATCTTGTTGTGCTTCAGTCTGCGCATGCAGGAGGGTGAAAATGCACCCTCAAATTGCACTGTTAGCACAAACTGATCCAAAACAAGGAAAAATATAAAAGAGTTAGTGGCCTTTCTCCCTCCTACCCACTTGCCTGAAGCTGTCACAGCCCAGGTGAGCACACACGTGGACACAAAGCAATTTATTTGAACCACTATACAATTACATGTCTGCATTGATTTTAATAAAAAAGGCTGGAATTTTGCAGGGAATTAAGAGCCTTTGGGAATTTGATCATTGCTTCTTGAGGCGGTCCTCATAGATAATTTTAATGCTACATACAAAGACCCCAACCTGTTCTTAGTCACTCTGAATGGATGTCAGACGCTGGACACCTCTAAAGGGCACAGCTGCCACTCAGTTGTGCTTCTTCTCACCCAATTTAGTTACACAGACTTTGGTCATGAAAGGGGAAAACTGCATAGAATTTTAATAGAGGACAAGCTATGTCAGTTAAATCCAGTTTCAAATTGGACATGAAAAGAGATTTCTCATTCTGAAGAAAAAAAAAATAGAAGTCATTGGACCTGTTGTGAAAGACTGAAAAATGACTGTGATGGTTTTTATATGAATATTATCCAAAATTATTTCTCTAAGGTGTATTTCCGTCTGTCTGAGCACAGAGATAGGGCAAAGGAGACTGAGAGCTGGTCATAAAAAAACAAAAACAAGACCAGAGGGAGGGAACAGAGAGGGAGCAACTTTGAGAGGCTGCAGAAGGTCCCTGTAAGATTTAATGACTGGGCAATACAATGTCAAGTAAAATTCAGTATAAATTAATAGGGAAAAAAACACAATCCTGACTTTACATTTGAAACGATGGGTTCTCAGTGCATCATTACGAGGTAGGAGCAAGACCTTGGAGTTATAGCTCGCAGCCTCACAAACCAGCAACTCCATGCTGGGCAGTGGCCAAAGGGCAAACTAAGTTGTGTGTTATTGTAAGGGAAGTAACAAAGGCAAAATAGGGAATATCTTCAGGTCACTGAAGAAATCCATAGACCACTCAGCTCACCAGGACTGGATGCAGGATTGAGCTGCTCTAAAGAGTACAAAATGGAAAAACAAAGAAGATTCAGAAGATACAAGAACTGAAAGGAATTAGGCTCAAAGATGATAAAAGGACTAATTTAGCTGTGGATCTTCTTGTCTCAGGATGCTGTGCAGGGCTAAACGGAGTGACTGGAAAAATTTATGAAAGAGAAAGCCATGGAGAATGAGTAACTACAGGGAAACTGTGTCAGGCTCAGGAAGTTCCTCAGCTGACAACAGCTGGAGCCCACAAGCATGAAGGGAAAGCAGGACGAATGCTCTCAACTTTCCCCATATTCTCTCCTAGACGTCTGCTCTTAGCCATTATTATGGCCAGGATATTGCACTAGATGGACATTTGATCTGATCCTGCACAGTCACCTGTGTGTTGTTGCTTCCTTTAATCTAGGAGGACATCTAACATTTTTCTTTAGCAGACAGTATACGTCAACACACAGAAATCCCATCAGCAATTCTGATCAATGACTTAATTTACTCTCCAATTGAATAACCACCATCAGAAACATCTGTAATTTATCCCTTTGTGCCATAGTCCAGTTACAAACAGCGTAAGAGGAAGCAATTTCAGCATCAAATGACACAAGATCAAAGTAACAGGCATCCCAGGAAGGGCACTACTTTTAAAATCTGTTTATCACTGAAAACCTGGGGTTTAAAGAGAAAGCTATCAGAGCTACCCTACATGTAACACTCATGCTGTAGAAGTCGTTGGCTTTGCTAGCATGTTATAGATGAACATACAAAGATCTTACCTGCTTCTTTAGAAAGTACAAGATACTTATGAAAGGCCTGCAAAATTTTAAAATCTATGTGGAACCAATGCATAAAACTCTAAGAAAGGCAATATACGTAGCATTTCTATTAATATTTATTTCTATAAATATTTATTAATATTTAATATTAAACTACATACAGTGCATGTCATCTGATGATACCAGCAATCAGATCTGCTTTGCTTATTCTGGGAATTTGTTGCAGAGATTCAAGTCTTATGGAATTACTGAATCCTTTCTTGTCAAGGGCCAGAAAAGCCCTCAAAAGTCTGTTTTTTGACATCTGTGTTTTTTTAACAATATCAAAGTATCTTATTTCCCTCTTTCCCCTTGACCAAGCTTTTCAAGAAAGTTTTAACCATCAAAAAAGGGAAAAAAAAAAAAAAGAAAGAAAAAGAGAAAAAAAAAACAGAAAAAAAATGGAAAAAAGGAAAAAAAAAAAAAGAAAAATCTACTATCAAGGAACATCCGCATTTTTAGTTCAAAATCAAAAAAAAACCCTCCAGTTTCAAAGTCAAACTCAAGCTCTCCCTCTCACCTATTCCACTGAATCTTCATTTAAAAACTATAGTATAATAGCAACTGAGAAATTGAGTCCTTCAAAGAGAAAGCTTGGGGCAGCAAAACTATGGATATTGTGCAGTTATGCCTCAAAGTAATTTGTCAAATTATCTATTTTATACTAGGTAAGTCTAAAAAAATAAGAAGTCTTTTAATCTTTACCAACAATTAACATAATTTCAGCCTAAAAGAATTTGGAAGATAATTCAAAGAACGCGGTCCTGTTCGCTTTGAATAAGCTATGCATATAATTGTTTGCTTTATTTTTCCACACTGATCTTTTTTTATACTTAAAAAAAATATCGATTATGCATACCTGCAATTAGATCCTGGAAAAAAGTCCAAATTATAATTATGTTTTTATTTATTAAAAAAGAGGAACATCTTGTTTTCTCCAATTAATTCATTCAGTACAACTAAATCTGTCAGTTGGAAAAAAATAGAGACCTAAATATACAGAGTACAGCAAATACTCTGTAAGATTTTGTGTTATAATGAATAGAAAATCCTTAGCACAAGTATCTTCCTTAGCACAAGTATCTGATACTTGTAATTCTGGATAATTCTGGTACAAGCAAGCGTTATCTTTTTTTTTGATTCAAAAGAAATATGAGCTTAAACACATAAATCTTTCTTTACATTATGAATATTAGGTGGATTATGCTCTGTCTTTCAGTGTGTCACCGGCGAAAATGATGCCAGCCAGGATGAAGAATTCTACAATATTCGAGAACTGAATAATGAACTTAATAAGTATTATCTTTGATGACTACTGATGTCTGCAAACTTTATTCTTCTTGGTTTTCGTAAGACAAAGACACCGCAAACAGACATGTCAATAAGGATCTGTCAAGAATTAAAAACTTATCAGGGCAACATCTCATGACAAGAAAACTTTGGCCAAATTCTCATGTCCAAAGCTGTCATAAGCTCTTCTAAAAAAGAAAAGACTTAAAAACTCACCATCACTGAGATCTTGCAGAAGGTTTTCTTGGCAGGAAAAGTCCAGCTTCACTTTAATATTCACAGTAAACGTTGCAATCTTCCCAGGTTTTAGAGGAAATTGGGAGAGGGTTTCTTCTAGATCCCAGCTCAAGAATTCACCATACAGTTTCTCTATATTAAACAAAAAGAAAAAAAGAAATATTTCGTGAGTGTAACAATGGTGTTAAGAATGTTTAATTTTATTACTGGTACACCACTATTATTTAACTGATTTGTCATTGTCTGTTTAAATTCTAAAGCATTTAGAATGAACGCATTAAGAATGAATTTAACAGTAGCAAGCCATAAGAGAATGTTACTGACATTTGCCTGAAAACATGCTGATCACGACACTCAAAATATCAATTTAGCTCAACACACTCTTAGAAAAAAAATATTTGACAATAGGTAGCATGAAATATAAGCTCTGAATACAAAACAGAGCTTTATGGGGAACTAAGAATTTGTCTAGTTTTCAATGAGATAGTCTCCCCATCTCCCCATGGCACAGGTACGCACAGACTATCTATGAAATCGTTACACCGAATTAGTCAGTCAGAAACTCTGACGTAACTGTAAAATCATTAGTAGTTACTTACTGAGCACAGGAGAAAACTAGAAAGACTATTCTCTATCAGGTTTTATGAAAATAAAGTTCTTTCCCAAAACTAAGATGCAGAAAGATATACACTAGACCCAAGTACTAAGGATGCTGCTGGACAGGATTAGTTGCATTAAAAGATATTTGTGTTATAAATTATTTATCATTGCTCCATATGAAAAATGACATCTAAAATTATTAGTTCCTCCTACACCTGAAGTGCCAAAAAGTACACTGAGGAAAAATGCAGTATTTATTGTTCATGGACAGATTAAGACGCTTTCCCCAGTTACACAATCTCTTCAGTTCTAGGTCTAGTTTGAAATGAAGAGCAGAGAATGTCCATTTCAGGAGGAAAACAATGTTGTTTTAGTCATGTGCTATTTCAAACTGGAAGTGTGCCAATAACTAAAATAACAGGTATTTAAATACCTTCAGCAAAAGCAATCAGATATTTTTACTATTAGTGTTAGTATTATTAGTACTAATAGTAGTAATATTTAGAATGATACAGTAACACAGTAACTGTTCCCTGAATTAACAATACTTCAGACACTAAATAGGCATAAGAAATATTTGCTTTTTATTTCTCTAATGCACTTCAGGAGTAATCCTGTATTAAAAAAAAAAAAAAAAAAAAAAAAAAAAAAAACAACAATTTCTTAGTGCTGCACTTTTAATCCTTAATTTTTTTAATATTTACAAGAGTGTACAACAATGAGCACTGCAGAAATCTATTAATAGACACAAAGTAAATGTGGTATTTTGCATCCTAAAATTTATGAAGATACAGAGCATTGCAAAATATACCAAAGGCTTCTTCTACAGGTCTATACCAGCCTACAGTGTTATGTATGGGCATTTCTGAACCTTTCAATAAAATTCATCTATGTGAACTACTCTAGAGTAGGAAGATTGCCCCAACAAATATAAACTAGAATGAAAGATCTTTAAAAGAAATCAATTAGAAGTCCTGCTCAAAAAAATCTTATTTTGCATTTACAAAACAAAAAAACAAGGGCACAATTTTCCATTTAATTTCAATTACATGCTAACTGTATTTCCTGAGGCATATCTTTCCTGCAGACCAAATTGTTGCCATGTTACTCTACTCTAAAAATCAATATAATGGACTTCTCTAGAAGAATGAAGATGAGATAAAAATTCCTGGTAGTAATTCTGTTTCATTAAAGTCATCTCCCCCTATTCTATTGATTAGCTGTGACCACAGCATTCTGATTTTATTTTCAAGAAAAGAAGGAGGAAGCTCAACAAGTACAGCCACCTCTGTCCCTTCTTCCTGATGAGTAAAGGGATGCTAAAGGGATTAACGTTCCTCAGCTGTAGCAGGGAGGAATGACATATGACAAACAGGGGGGTGTAACTCCGGTTTGAGGAACAAATTGTTTCCAAAATGTAATTTCATCACGTGGGAGATTTTTTTGAAGACATTACAAGTGAAAGGACTGCCCAAGTGAGCGCAAATGTCATATAAGAGCTTACCCACAATCTAACTTCAGGTTCACTCAACAGAATTTAGGGTCCGCAAAGCAATTGCACACGAGCTCTTTGTACAAAGCAACTGCATCAAATCTCCGATCTTTTGAAAACCACCCCTCAGAAAACCATTCATCCTGTGGTTGGAATAAAAGTTGGTAAGAAATGCAAAAGACCGTGAAGATTCGCGTCAACCAGAGTGGACAAAGAGGAGTTGATGAGAAACCCCGATAGCAAAATCACAGCAGGTAGGAACGATCGAGGCAGGTTTCCCAATTCTCCCCTTTGCCATGTGACCCAACTGCAACTTTAAAGCCTGTTTTTTGTTGTTAACACAGGCAAGCAGATATATTCCTGGATATTCAAAGTCCTTAAAAAAATCATTTACCTGGACCCACAAGTGGATCTCTCACTCATGGTCCCAGCATCATTAAAGAGCCACGACTGCAAGCAGATGTGTTCAGAGACCAAGGAAAGAATACAGCTAGACAGGTGAATTAATTTCTCTCTGTTTAAATGCCAGAGGTCAATCACTTCTAAGAAAGATCAATGAGGTTTCGCCTCATCATGCAAGCTGGTGCTCACTCCAGAATCTTAACAATCTGCCAGGCTGGTGAGAACACCTGGCACCCTCTCCTCATGTTTGAAAACATCACTGGGAAATGTCCCTCCGGGTGCACCGGATACCTGGGCTGTCAAAAGGTTTTAGAGTCAAAAATCTAAGAACTGCAGCTAAAGGAAGGAGAACAGGAGGGAGATGTGAGCCCCATAGGATCTCATTACCAGGAAGACATGGAGAACCACAGTGCCAGAGAAGTGAGTTCACCCAAGAAAGGTGACAGCAGAGACTGAGAGGACCACATCAGATGAGACCAAGGATGGTTGCAAACTCCCTGAATCTGGAAGAGACAAGGTGACATCTTCTCATGGGCTCCCAAGGTGATGGGGAGGCTGTTGGTTGTGCCAGGCGAAGACACATAACAGAGTTCAAGAACACCCTGAATAATCTAAATCACAGTCGTGTTTCAGCTGAGGAGTAACGACCACCTGAGACAACTGTCCCATCTGAGACAACCTTCCAACAAAGGTACTACAGTTAGTTTGTAAGCAAGTGCCTGCTTGTGCTCTTGAGATATTATATCATTATGGTACTTAATCTCAAATTCACAGTTTGGGCTCCTTGTAGGGACAGCTACCAGAATCCACATCTTTCCACACGTGCAGTGTTTTCAGCCTACAGAACACATTCACTGACCAAAAACTGAGTTGCTGGCACGTCCGATTCCCTGTTCTCCGCTATCCCTAGCACTCTGCTTTCCCGCACTGTGTGGCAAGTCCATCTTTATGCATTTGTGTCGTTACAGTAAGCGCTACACTAAAACGAAACATAAGAGTTCATGAAGAAAAGGCAAGGCCTTTGCACAAAATTACATAACATAATTATTTCATTCACTAATATTGCCTCTTTTACTCTGGATTGTCTTTTTCAGCACTTTATGTGAAACGCAAACCATACAGCCATGTAATTAGGCATACTTAATTTAAATACTTATTTTTCCACAACAGCATGCCTCACTTTGAGCGTGCAGATCCAAATACAGGGATTTATCTCACTTCTAAGAGCAAGTAAAGGAAATGAATACACAGAAATGAGTGTTTGCAGAGGGAGCCCATTCTTTGCAATATCTCTACTTAACTATATTATTTTATTGAACAAATATAATCCTCCAGTGTCCATTAAAAGCAGGGTGAAAGTCCATCCTTTTGGGGTTCTTTCAGCAGAAAACATAACAGAGATTTATTTCTTCACCAGTAACTTTGTACAGAATGTTAGGTATCAGGATACACACTTCTGCTCTTGGAAGAAAACAAGTTTTGTTATCACTGAATAATGAATTTTTATTTGATAACACAAATGTTTTACTTTGAAAGTAAACCAACCACTGAAAAACATTCTGAAAGACTTAAGAATAGGAGATTAGAGGAATGTTGTTATGCACCTATTTCTCCTTAAAACTTGCTTATAGGATGGCAGTGCAATTTTGAAACAACTTTACTAGATTTGCAGATGACATCAGACTGGGATGAGAAGTAGGTAATGTCACAAGTACTAGTGCCCAGTAACAAGACAAAACGCAACAGGCAGCAACTTCAAACATGGCAAATTCCATCTGAATGTAAGGAAGAACTTTACTGTGAGGGAGAGAGTGCTGTAACAGGCTGCCCAAAGAGGTTGTGGAAACTTTATCCTTGGAAATCTTCAAAACCTGCCAGGACACAATCCTGGGCAATGCGCTCTGGGTGACCCTGCTTGAGGACTAGATGGTCTCCAGGGGTCCCTTCCAACCTCAGCCCTTCTGCGGTTCTGTGATATTTCACTCTATTTGGTACTTGCTATTTCACACTTGTAATCGTATGTCCAGTTTTGGTCCCCCTGGATCAAGACAGACACAGAAATACTGGAGGGCCAGTAAAATTATTAGAGAGTTTGACAACTTCATGTATGAAGACAGGCTGAAGGAATTGGGTTTGCTCAGTTCAGAAAAGAGAGCGCTCAGGAAAAATATTAATCCTCCAGCTGCATGCAGTGAACAGACACGAGGCAGTGGGCACAGTTTCTCACAACAGACATTCTTCAATACATGCAATACACAATCACTTCCTGAAGCTGGTACACTCCAACACAAACATCATTCCTCACTTCTCCTTCCTACTTTTCAGAAAAGTTTATTTATATTGCATTTTTAATGAAGCTATGCTTATTTTTATTAGTTATTCATCAAATCTTTTCAGGATAAAGACAATTGCTATCATGCTTAATAGCATCAAAAAGACTGACAAATATTTCAGAAGATTTCATTATAAATGATTTTCTATACAGAAAGAACAGAAAAGGATGAAGTAAAATTCAAGTTTCACCGAAGTCATAGTTGTGTGTGTCAACTTTTCCCCCTTTTTCCCCCCTTCTCCACCATTTCTTAACATTGAATTTTTTGCTGTAGTTATAACTTTGAATTGTGCTAGTTAGGATAGTTGTATAGTTGAAAATGATTGCTATTCCCAAATTCTGAACCAAGTTTAACGGTGCAGTGTCTAACAGCACAGTTCTAAGAGTCTCATTAACACGTTTGATTCAGAGGCCCGTATTTCTCACCATTTAATGTATGTGCTGTATTCAGTCTTTCCATCACATACCTAGAGCACCTAGCATATTAGGAGCACCCTGAAATTACTAAAATTAAAATAGCAACTCATTATATTTCTCAGCTTTTAAAATTAGTCTTGCAAACAAGTCTCAGACAGAAAACCTATTCTTAGGTGATTGGCAACTTCTATTCTCTCAAGTTAAGAGAAGAAGATACTCTATTGAAAAAAGAAATGGTGAGCTTGAATGCTGAGCAAAAATCACCAGGTATCACGTTGCATTTTAACATGCTGGCACTGATAAAATAAAAACCTACAATAAAATATGGTGTTTTTAAACCATAAGTAGGTAAAAAATTATCTTGTTTTTTTGCTAGCAATTTTTATAACAATGCCTCACAGGACAAACCAAAATGGTAAAAACATATCACAAAACAAAAGTGAGCATCACCCTACAGACTACATTTTAATGTTAATATGTGCAGAATATCTCAGAAAAAAATAAATGAAAGCTGGAAAAGTATATACTGTAATTCTTCACTATCTTCAATTATTCTTTTAATTTTATTAATAGATTATTTTGTTCATTGACTTGTTTTTTAGTGTTTTACCCAGCTTTTTCTTATTGCTACCACTCTCAGCTTATTTACTTTCACTCTCTAATACACACATCAGTGTTAATGATAATTTAATTAACTAATCACCATTTTCAGGCATAAGGAGAAAATAATTTAGATCCAAGATTCCTGCTTTTAACTATTTATTGCCTTAGATTTTTTTAAGTGGTATTAAAATGAAAACTAGATTTCCAAAAAACTGGTGACCCTTCAACACACAAATGTTTCAAAATTTTCTTTGATTTTCTTTCTAGGTTTTCTTATATCCTCTTTCATTGCCATGTTTCTACAAACACGTTTCCACAGATCTAACTTAACAGGGATTGTGTTTATTCAAAACTGCCTTGATTAAAGCAAAGAAAAAGCAATCCTTATTCTAAATATACGTCAGCATACATACCCTTGGTGTTGATTGTTTTTGCAGTGACCTCGAGTTTCTCCAAAGGTTCTGTTCCAATATTTTCTAGCTTAATGATAAGCTGTTGGGTCTCTCCGTTGTAAAGCTGGACAGACACATTAGTGGAGATTTCATCCCCCGAGGGAGGCTGAACTGTATGAGCAGATCTGCACAGAGTGATAAATATGTAAACCAAGTATTAGGAAAAACATGTCAAAAGCTTGTTCAAGTTATTATATTCCATTAACCATTCTTTGAAGACTGACAAGCTACTGCTCTACAACCTTGCAAGATATTTGATATCACTTTCCATTCTAATTTTTGCTAGGATCATTTCTTTTAGAGTCATCAAGGATGAAAGATAATATGCAATGCATCAGATAATTCAGATTTCAAACAATATAAAATGTTTTTATAGCTGTGAAAGATTAATAAAAATTACTGCCAAACTCCTAATAAATGTAATTATTTAAATAGTCCATTTAAATACTTATATGCATTTATTTAAATGAATGTCAGCAGTTGGATTTTAAAATAACCCATGTGTCAAATCAGTTTTTGAAACAGTAGATATGCACAGACCTATGACAGCACATGGATAAAGAAGAATTGAGCAATAACCTTGAACTTCACCGGGATGCAGTATGAGAGCTTGGAGAGTGCAGGTTTAGTGGGTAGATGAGGGCATAAGCCTTACAGGAGTGGATCCTGGAAGAAAATCACTGAGTGAAAGGTGAAAAAGTGAATATAAATGAACTATTTAAGGAAGCTGGATGTGGGAAGAAGGATGGCAGGACAAGACAGATGGGCAGAGGTTCAATTTCTGACCATATTTTCATGCTACTGCAAAGTGGCCAGATGGGATCAAGGATACAAGGGCAAAAGCTACTAAGATTAATGACTGATAAATTTGTTGTCAACCCCCTATTCAGTAACTTCTCTTGGCAGGTATTTTTGCTAACCATTTTTTTGCAAATTACTGCAAAATAAGCACCTCCACAAACAAGTATCACAGCAGAGTCTTAGCTTTTCAGAAAGGGTCTTTAGCAACAAATATATAAAATCTGCATTTTTTTTATTTTTTAAACTTTGTTGTGATATATGTTTATCATTTCTATACTTGGAAGTATGGGCATTAAAACAGGCAATGGGGAAGGACAGAGGGAATTTCTTCTTTTCCCTCCATTCTGATAAAAAAAAAAAAAAAAAGTGATTGTGTATTACCAAATGAAAAGAATGGCTATTTTGACTGTACATAAATAATGTATATATATATATATATATGTATATAAGAAAGGCAGACCCCAAGGTAGAGGCTTGAGAAGTATTTGCGTGGAATGACAACAGCTGGAGCAGGGACTTGGCACCGGAGACTCCCCAGCTATAAAAACCTCACCAATTGTCAGGTAAAGAAATGCAGCTGGAGCTGACAAAACCTGCTTTCAGAGGGGGTAACACAGTGAACACAGAATGAATTCCTAACATATGAAAAATGCACTGCATCTAATAAGTTTGGATGTAACATGGAGCTGCAAAACACTGAAGAACAGGCAGGGTGTAACAGCTTGAAGTACTTAAAGTACTTGAAGAAAGTTAAAGTGAAAAAAATAAAAAATAAAGCTCTCATGCAAAAGAAATCTAGTTGATGTTTCAGAATATCAGTTGAACATTTATTCAGCAGGTGGAAATATTATGGTCATTTAAGAATATCTGCAATTCCCTCTGTGTTTCAAACTCATCAATATATTCATAACTTTGACTATCCAATATTAATTTTGATAACAGTTAAACTACATCAACTGCCATAGATAGATTTTTTAATAGGGGATTTATGAACATGCAACTCAATTGTGGTGTTTTATTATTTTGCTGTCATATCAGGATATTACTTCTGTATCTTTGTAATATGATGCCATTAGCGCAGCCCACTCCATATCAGAAAAATAGAATGCAGTATGGAAAAATAAGAACTAAACTGATTGCTTTACTAAGTAAAGTATATTACAAAAAGCAACAAAAATAGGTATATATATCCCCTAGGAAAATTTAGATAACCTAATTCTACAGTAATAGAAATTCAGGCAGGTACATAAAGAGAAAAACAAGTCCCTAAGAAGAATCTTCCCTAAAATGAAACCTTAATCTTCCTGAAATGAGAACAAATCTCCCCTCAGCTTCAGTGAGAACATATGTATAACTTCTAACAATAGAAATTCATGTACAGTGCACAAGGGAGCAGCTCTGTATTTTTTGAAAAGTTTTATGAATTGAATGAGATCAATGTCTTACCAGCACTTTCACTCCTGTGGAATTAGTCACATCCTTTCCAAAATAAACAAACAAAAACCCACATTAAAATCCTAAAACCCACACACAACTACCGTGCTTTTTGTGGGTGCATAAAGATGACATTTTAGTTAATTCTTGTACTACTTAAACCTATAATTTCCGAAGTACTCTTTGGGGATCCCCATTACAAAGTGTGTGCAGTGTCCTGAAACACTGCAGCAAGAGCAGATTGCAGGTATTAAAATGGTTAAGGGACTGGAGCACATGACAAGATCCAAAATATATAGATTTGTTGGGTGCAAAGAGTTGGCTTGATTCCGTTTAAGAAAGAGAAAGGTTTGAAGGAGATTTTTACTGCTGTTGTCAACTGGCTAAGGACAAGACATGGCCACGTTCATTGTGGAGTTGTAGAGTGATGAATGAAGACAAGTTGCAGAAAGAGAAATTCTGATTGCAAATTTTCACAGTGAAGTTGACCAGACATTGGAAAATACTCCCCTAAGGGGTGATGGAAACAGCATCCTTAGAGATATTTGAAACTTAATTAGATACTGTACAAGATTTCAACCGATAAAATAAAGGAAATTTATGTTTCATATTTCTCATGTAAGGGTTAATATTACTTTTGTGCATGATAAACAAGAGAAGAGACAGAATTCTACTTTCTTTGTTTCTCACCTGGGAAGGGAGGTACTGATCTGCAGCCTCGGCAAGGCTGGAACGACTTCCACAGTACAGCCATTGGTCTTGACTCCGGGCAGGTTGTCCAGAAGGCAGTCACTGAAGACTCCAAAAACTGAAGTATGATAACCTGATTTCAGAGAGAAAACACACACCAGCATATTCTGAAATTATTTGTTTTTGACCAGTCTGAATGAACAGAAAGCTTAGCAGAGGGATCTTGTGAGTACACCCACTACCAAAATCACTACCTTTTATACCACAATATCTCACTAGGACGCCAAAATTAGAGGTTTTCAACCTCCTAAAAATTTATAAAAACATCACACCCTACAAAAAACATGCACCTATGTTTTGATATTTAAGAAAGGCAAAATGTAAAATAGTCCAGGATTTCCCATGTGGCTTCAAGTTTTCCCTAACCACAACTCACTGCGTACAGACCACCCTTTTACAACATCACGTCACCTAATCGACTGGTGCACACAAAACTTCTCACCCATCAGCATATTCGTCCATTTCCTCTAAAAGATTATTAACAGGAAACTGTATCTAGAACCTCAAGTGAGATTCTAAAGCAAATGAATTGTCTAACAAACGAAACAAAATCCATAGAATAAAATACACACACACAGTGACCCCCTGTGAAAGATAGCTTGTTATGTCATGAGGACGGGGTGAGATTCTTTCCAGTAGCACCCAGAGACAGGGTAGGAGGCAACGGGCACAAACCAAAACAGAGGCAATTCCTCTTGCACACAAGAATACAATTTCTCACTGTGGTGGTAAAGAATTTTAAAAAATAATAGTTTTTTTTTTCCCACGTTTAGAGCCTTCTTTTGGTGTTGAACTTTAAAAGTTTCTTTCCCTGTAATTCTTTATGCCAGGGACAATGATTTAAACTTGGCCATCAGTAGTATGCTGCAATATTGCCACTTGGTAAATCTGTCATCTTCTCATATACTGCCTCTTTTACAAGGCTGATCTGCTACAAAAGCTCTTTAATTCTCTTTACTTACACAATTCTATTTGCGCTTATTAATGAAATGATATCTGCACTACAACAGACTACCCACATCAGCTAAATTGCTTCTACACAAGCAATTTACAGAAATTTCTGTAATCTTACACGACCACGGTTAATTGAGAAAAATGAACTGCATTTGTGCATTCTCACAAAGAAGTCTAAGTAATTTTTCTCAGAAGATTTTCAAATGAAAACATTAATGAAGGGGAGTTTGAGTTCATTATCCTTCTCCTCTCACACTGGAGTTGTTATTGTAAATATCTCTTCATTGCTACCATTACAAACAAGTGATTTTTCAGCATCATGGGCTAGGTTTTTAATGAAAGCTAACATAGAAAGGTTTTTTTTTCTTTTTTTGAGGGAGGTTGTTTTACCCATTTATATAAAGGACACCGACTGAAACTGTGTCACAGATACACATACAACGCAAAGAGACTTAAAAAAAGGTAAAGTGTTTGCTAGCAAGAGAAGGGCTAAATGTTGCTTACCATTGACAGTGATCTGCCCAGTGGTTTGAGGAACTCCAACAAGAGTTACCGGATAGAGACCGGATTCCGCAGGTAGGGAAAGAGCTGCAGGAAGCGATTCAAATTCTACTCCTGCTGTTAAAAGACCCTGGAAAAAAGTCATATTACATATATAAATCTACTTCTGAGAGACAAACGCTTATATTTTAATCCTTTACACTGCATCAGCAGCAAGTTTTTAGGATTCCTCAAAATTGTCGTTAACAGTTGCTTTGGTTTTAAGGTCCTAGTGACCCAAGTGTGCGCCTAGAATTACTGCAGGACTTGCATTCAGTAGGGCAGTCCATGTTTCCAGATCTTTCCACAGTGGAAAAATATATGGATTACAAATAAATTTATCCACTCAGGCACAATACAAACACCAAGTGATATAATCTACAAGATGTCTTCTGTACCTACATTTAATTGTATCTGCAAATTTATAAATTTGATTATACTTTGGACAGTGGAAATCAAACATCAGTGGTAGCTATTGCCTATCTTTAATTAAACTTCCTGGCAAAAAAGACTTATCTAGAGGGAAGAAAAGTCTGGATTAATTACAGATAGCACAGCCAGTCCAACTTTATCTAACTTGAATGTCTAAATTAGCTGGAATAAGACAGTCACCTCACTAAGTAGACTTATCCAGCCTAGATATCTGCAGCCAGTCTGTAAGATTTACTCCCTTAATGCATGTCAGAGAAACCTCTAAGCTTCCCGATGTTAAAACAAGGCATAAAAACAAGAAACAGAGCCAAAAAAATATTTTAATATAATACAGCATTACTTTCCTGACTAGATTGATTGCTTTTCTAATCCCAATTTATAAGTTTAAGACTTTTGAACACAGTATGTACTGTTAGAAGTAATATATTTATTGTTATACCACACTGCGGCTGCTTATATATTTATTTTTTTATGACTATGTTATCCTCTCCAACATTTAATACAGGAAGTGCAAATGGGTTAAACCTCAGTGCTATAGAGATGCTCCACAGAAACTTCAAGAGTCTGTCAAAAATACAGATAACATTTTTGTAAAGACAGACAAAAAAAATAACAGCTTGAGCCAAAAAAAATAAGTCACATGGAGGCTGAAGACCAAACAAGAAGGTATCAGTGATATCTGCAAGGTCAGAACTAGCACTTGCTTTTCCTGCATCTTGACCTGTCAGATACATTTAGTCTTTAATGGCCAGATTTGCGAAGGGTCACATAACCAATAAATCTTCAAGCAGTTCCTAGATAGTGACTAAAATCAAACCCTAATAGCCAAAAACAAAATGAAATTCTTCATCAGAATTCCCTCCCTCCTCAAAATGCAGTGTTTTCTAGAAAAAATTAACCACACAATGCATAACTACACAATGCATAAAATTGTATAATAAATAAAAGTTTTGCATTTAAGATAGTGAACAGGGATGACAGGAACAGACTTGAAATTTAAGCAAGCTCAATGGATTTGGCAGGTCCTTCAGTTCTTTTTTGCTGCAGATCTGAAGTCACCAACATTCACACAGTGCCTAATATACTCCAAAATTAAATATCCTTCATTCTAGTAATTATTTCTTTCTAGACTTTTTTTTTTTGCCCAATTCTACGTACAGGCTTCCACTGTCAGGAGCGATCACAGCAAGTTTCAAGTAAAAAATAATTCTATCAAGTTATACTTTCATCACCCGGGGTATCAGAGCACTGATCCTTTCTGATTCCCACTTCATAAATGCAAACTTGACCATTGCCTTCTGAGGGGACACCTTTACGTAGCTAAAACTCTGGTTTTGCTTTGATGGAAGCAAATCTTAGAACAAATATGAAAGGTCACCCCACATACTCCAGAATTCACCCTTAAAATGGGTACTAAAGACCTTGTAAAATTATCTCTGGCCCCAAAGCACTGACCCCACCACTTTATTGAAATCAGTCAGAATTCACCTCAATAAAAAATTTTGATCCAGGGACTCACAGAATCCTAAAAAGAATGATAAAAAATGCAATAAGGGGTTTATTATCAACTATAGGAAGTTGTCCAAAGGTAGAGATGATGGGAGCTCTCAGTATCATCTACGTGTTCCCCCTGCTTGGATAGAGGCAGCTCTATGGAAGCCAGTTATTACATGTTTATCTAGACAATTTTCCAATTTCTCCAAGTTGTAGTTTCAAAAAGACTAGATATTTAACACTGTGCTTAAACGATCTTCCCAGTTCAAACTTTCTCCTAATACTGAATTATCTTGTGAAAATTAATATACTCACTACTGCTTTTCCATTCCTACTTAACTCCTCCTAATTAATCCAGACATCCAACATATACATATACAGACATATCCAAATCCCTAAGAAACTGGAGTGCAGAAGACTCATTGTGAAACCCCAGTTGTCAGATAAGGCAGGACCCAAGCAAAGGACATTGAGTTTCAGTAGGACAAGAACCAAGAACAATGAGATTCAGAGCTAGTCAAGCAGGAGGTAAAATTCCTACTCTATATAACCTCACTTAATGGAAAGTTGCCGGTGAGGAGGATCGTCAGGTGGATTCTGGAGCTGCAGATTTAGTACTTCACATCTGCACCCAAAAAACCCAAGGAGCTTCAACTCTGATATCTCGCACTGCTTAGGGCATCCGAATTTACCTCCTTTGCCTGACCTAATACCCTGAAATAACAGATTATGCTCTACAACAGTCAGCACTGCCAGAGTATAGGTTGCAATTTGGGGTGTTCTGTTTCAAAACTTCATTTCCCTGCGCACGGAGGGGAATTTTGCATCATCTTGCTAGTTTCCCCTCTATATAATGGCTGTGGATTGAGAAAAAGTAAAAGCATTTTAATCACTCTGGATTCTAGCGCGTACATTTACAAAATATATATATATATTTTCCCTTGCAGTATCACCAGTGCTCTTGGGTAATACAGATTAGTCCCTCATCCCAGCACTGAGACACATCCATGATCAGGTTGGACTGATGAGGGGCATGGGAAGACTTTCCATGGAAATAATTTTGACAGTCCTGCAGGGAAAAATAAAATCATCTCAAGGAGAATCACACATCAGCACAGCATTGAGAAATACCTAAAAAGCACCCACATTTTCACAAATACAGGCTGTCATATGAGCCAGAATTGCTGACCAAAACCCCATTATCCTGCTGAAGTTTTGATCTATGGCATCTATGAATTCTCCTGTTGCAGAGAACCAAGACATGGAACGGACCCAAATTCAACCAGAGTTCCTTGAACAACTAAAGACCATAGGCATTAAAAATAAAACAAACTGAGAAACATGAAAAATAATGAAAAGCAAAGGTCAAGGAAAGCAACGAACAGAAGAGACAAACAGGCACCCGAGCACTTCTGAAGTACAAGCATCCAAAATATGAATGTGTTTATGAGCAAGAAGGAAGAGTTATTTTACTTGAGAAGTTACTAGCAATAAAATGATTTCATAACAGTAGAACAAAAAAATAGCTAAATGCAGCGTACATTAATCTATAATCCCTGAGATTATGCCAAGGGGATACCCTGGATCACAGAATCCACAAATACAGCCTGCTAATCACAGAATAATTGATAAAGCAAATTATGTCCTCAGAAAAAAACACTTTTTTTTCTTATACTGCACTGAAAATTTATTTGCATTCTAATACATAGTTCTGCAACAACAAAGACAGTGAACACCAAGAGATTTTCTAAGAGCAAACTCAATGGAAATGCCAAAATATAAGCATTAAACACAGATTATGGCTGCGATACATATTAAATAGTCTCGATTGTAGCATCCCATGAAGGAGGATACATCATTCTTTTCTGTTGCTATACGTTTCACAATTCAGTAAAACTTCAAGTTTTTAAGAGTAGATAATGAAACCAGAAAGCAAAAGTTCATCAAAAAAGGGAAAAAAGAACCCTAAATCTCAACTGGACTTCAGAGTGCTAGACATAAACTGAGATCAAGATACTCATAAAACATAATCAACAGTTTCAAAATACAGTGACACATGTAGAATGCCTGTACGAACCATTCAAAATTACTACTTGCTGGACAGCAGAATTCCACAATATTTGCCCAACATTGCCCTCTGCTGCTTAAAAACTTTGATAGTAACAGGGACAACCACATTCAGGCTGAAGTGCTGTCATATCCTTTCCTTAAGCACATCTGATAGAAAACGGGAGGTAGGAGTTAGATTTCTTCTCCCTAGAGTCTTGTACCTTATATCAGTAATAATATTTTAGTAATCATAGCTCTTCTTGACGTTATAGAAAAAGTTTACCTATATTCCAAGTTTTCTCCAGGGAAGATATGAATCACCAGAGGAAAAAAGATTTATTTCCTTGTACAACCTAAACAACCTAAGAGTCTTAGAGTGAATATATGTATGCTATTACTGCAGCCTGCGTTTCCAGCTCTCAAAAATTACATTTAGTTTTAGAGAAGTAAAACGACTGGTACGAAAATAGTAGCATTTAGTGATGCTGTTAAAAGCATCTGAGGATGTGCAGTAAATTTTGAATTAAAATCATTCTTTTTTTAAATAGCACTGACAACTCATTTTCCCATTGAACATACTTTACGCAATGTTCACTAGCATTTGCGAAATCTATAAAAATTTTTAAATGTTCTCCTACCATTTCCGGTAAGGTTATTTTACACAGACACCAAACAACTATTTTAACTCTTCTCCCCTCCTCTGTGCACATCCTTGCCCAGCGAATCTTCTATTAAATTGATTATGCACAAAGATTTATCAAATTCGCAGATTTCAGATGTCAGTTTTAAACACCAATACTGAAACTCCTCCTAGGAATTAGTAAGTAATATAGTTTTGAAGTGTACCAAGAGTTTAGCAGCTATTTTTATACCATCCTTTAGCGGAATTATAGAACCACAGAATCATTAAGGTTGGAAAAATATCACATTTGTGTTATTTTCAAACACATTTACCCGCTAAACAGAATGAAAACTGCAGAATAAGGAGTTTCTTTCAAATAATAAGCTTTAATACCATAAATTACCCTATGTCCAGGTACTGTTTGGGGGTAATATATTTTTATTTTCTCAATATTCATTTACTAAATACAGTATGCACCATTGCCTTGTTAGAGCCATGGTTATTTAACCTCTTCCAAAATAAATGCAGCATTTTTGAGCCTGTCTTATAATATTAAATACACATTTGCCTTTAATACAAAACTTAAAACATCTAAGATTTTAACTACTTTTTTCTTTATTTTTCATGATACTTAGCACTGGATCCTCATATGCATTTTTATTAGTGGATCTCAGCAGACTTTATTATGATTTACAACTTTAAACATTGGAAAATAAATTAATGAAAGAAGTCTCAGAATTCTGTACTTTTCTTAAGTCCTGAAAGCTGAAGGCTAGTCTTCACTCGGCACAAGAAAGAGTAGAGGCTAGCGATATATATACCTATAGGGATATATATTTAGACAAATCAATGCAAAAAATAATATTCCTACAAAAAAGTGGTATATACACTTTGGTTTCACCACCAGGATGGCAAAAATAGCCTAATCTCTCTAAGACAAAATAATTAGGTTTATTTGTATCTCTCTATGTTGAAATAGGATTCCTGCCATGTTTTACTAAGCATTCTTTCTAATTACACCTATGATCCCTCCTGCTTTGCTTTATTGGCCAAAATACAAAGCTGTTGGATCTAGTCACTCCCATATTCCCCAATTAAGCCTTTTCCTCTTTTATTATAGGACCAAAATTGCATCTTTCATTGTATTAAAACTCCTACTGCATCAAAAGAAATACAGGATATGAAAAGGATAGAAAAGAGACACATATAAAGAACAGGTATATAAATATTATTTTTTCTAGGGAATACTTCAACAGAACTACACAAATTTGACATAAACTTTGCAAATGATGGGAGGAAAGAGGTAGAGAAGGCTTTCAGCGGTGAATTATTCTGCTTAACAACTTGTGCTGTGTTTCTGTCACCTACAAACAAGGGTGATAAGGTGACCACAGGACAAGAGCAAGGTGCAGAGCCAGAGAGTAAAGCTAAGGGACAGATGAGCTGAAATGGCCACTGAATGTTGCAAAAGGATGTGATCCCTAAGAAGGTGACTCTATGAGTCTACAATAATATTAGAGAAGGTGACACATCGTGAGAACCCAGATGACAAGGAGGCGTGTGGACTGCAGGCATGAGTGTCCATAAATAATAAACTAAAACATTTTAAAATATTAAACGGTGCCTTGAATTATTAAAATAAAAACAAAAGATTTTATTCTTGTGATAAAGTAGTAGCTCACAGAATGAAAATGTTTTAGGCTGGAAGGAAATGCTGGAAATGACTGGATCCAACCAAGATAGTTGGCTCAATCCAGAGCCAACTTCGCTGTTCGTTCAGGTTGCTCATGGTTTCTTCCCGGCCAGTTTTGAATGTTTCAAAAGTTGCAGACGCCCCATTCTCTGTGGACAACCTGCTCCCATGTTTGACCATGCTCAAGGTCAGAAAAGTAAAAGTGTTTTCCTGATACCTAATCAGAATTTCCATTGCTGCAACCTGTCCGTTGACTTCTCCAGTGCACCACCCCATACACAGCTGGTGGCACCAGGACAAATTGCCTGTTAGCCCTCATTTTCCCAGACCAAATAGATGCAGCTCTCTGTAGCTCTCCTCATCCCACTAGCCACTCCAGGGATGCTCTGGCAAGCTCACTTGGATATTTTAGGATTGCTGTTGCCCCGGGAGCTTGGAAGACAACGTGGAGTTAAACATGTGGCCTCAAAGCAGCTGAGCTGAGGGGAATCCCTCCTTTCCTCAACCTGCTGGCTCCACTCTAGGTAACCCAGACAAATCGACCAAAATAATCCCACTTATTTGTACCAATGACATGAGAAATGCTTGGGCCCAGTGAAAACAATGTTTAAATCTATATAGACTATGAGAGAGTCAGTTGCCAACCTGTTCAACTAGCCACTGCGAGAGACCTATCAATAGATAATCAAAAATATTGAGCAAATATAGAGACCTGAATTCACATTGCCAAATCGAATGATGGCCTCTAAAATACATGGCTTATTTTTAAAAGCTATCCTAAATATTGGGAAAGGCATAAAATGATTTAACACTGGATTAGGAATGAATGGATGTGAAGTTGGACTAGCAGTTAGGAGATTCCTAAGCATAAAAGGGATTTTAGGAAGTTCATCTAGTTGGTATAAAAACGACAAAAACAACCTAGTTATTTTGGGATACAACATGAGCTGCCCAGAGAGAATAGCACACAGGTGCCTGAAGCAGAAGGTTTGGGCTTCTAACCCTACGCCTCTGGCCTGGTATTTTAGCCTTTTTTTCTCCCTCTTGATGTTGTATGCTGTTGTATTTTCAAATAATACACATCTTTGGGAATGGCAGATCCATGAGCTGAAGTTTCCATTAAAAAGTATGACTTTTTAGAATTAATTATTTAAATTCCTAGTTTTTAAAAAGGGTAGACAAAATCAGAATTTGAATAGCGATGGCAAACTGCATTAGGAAGAATACACTAATCATTATGTTTCAGGATACAGCAACTGCTTGAAAGCCAGTAGTTAAATTATTCAGCCTAAGTTCTAATTAATGTACAGCGAGGTACGGAACTGATCTACAAGTAGACAAAAGTAAAGTCTTTACACACTTGAAGTGGCAAAGATTTTTATTTTGCAACACCAGCACAGAATAGGAGGAGAAAACTGACACTATTATGTTGTTAAACTGAAGTTAAGCAATTTGTAAACTATATGATACACAGAAAACCATTTGAAAGTTCAACTTACAAAAGAACTCTTTTTTTCCTCAAAAAAATAAAAAAGGTAAATTTAGGAAGGTACATACCATGTTTTCTACTCGGAGCTCAAAAGGCATAGGGTTATACACCATCAGCTGGACTTCACACACGTCTCCCTGGACCCACTGGAAATCTGTATCAAATGATTGAAGAGTTAATAGAGGAATTGCCCAATGAGAGTGTTAGAAAGAAAAAATAGCATCAGCTGAGCTGTGTGGCTATATTTATGTTCTAACTTAAAATCCCTTTTTAACTGCCATAACCCAAGACTCCACTTGGGTGCAACTCGGGGACAAATTCTCCGTGTGCCAACATTACGTTGGCAAAATTAACTTGGGCATCAATTCAAAATACTCACTCAAACACAGCCTTAATGTTAAACACTTAGAGCTTGTGTATGTGAATTTAGGTACAGACTTGTGTTATCTGATAAAATCAACACTTGGCTAAAAAGCAATCAGAATAATAAAGGAAGGAAGAAATTAATAGTATTGGAAAGATATTGTCATATATACTTAGCTGACTAATTTAGAATAATCTTTTATTCATTTCTTGAGGAGAAAAATCACAACAGAAAGGTGGTTCCTTAGTTTCCTCCTATTAATTTTCTGTTGGAAAGAAGGGTGGGAAATGCTATGATAGGGTGTTGCAGAACGGTGTAAAGATCGGGGACATGGATTCTGCGTGAACAACCAAGACCTTAGATTTTAGTTACTTA
>JAWLRI010000795.1:263579-296653 GCA_034781795.1 Crypturellus tataupa
ACTCGAAGATAACATCACCGCGGCCTTGAGACTCGGAAGACTTGGAGAAAGCAGCAGCTGGGCGGCTTTGCCGCTGCCGCTAGAAATCAGCTCGGCGGATTCCACCCCTGCTGGCGGCAAGGAGTCTCGAGAGCTTTTGCACCGCGGCAATAGGGGACTACGACACTCAGATGCATACATATAGATATATATTTTTTGAGATTTACAAAACAGAGACTTAATCAACAAAGCAGATCACTGACTGCTGAAAACACTTAGGAAATACACATGAACAGAGCAGAGGTTAGGAAACAGACAGTATTTACAATTTATATTTCAATATAATAATATAATGACAGAGATTTGGCTTTAAAGACATTTAATCCTGTCAAGTTTACTTTTTTTTCTAATTTAAGGAGGTGAGAAATTTAAAGAATTTAGGTCAACAGCAGAAATGCAATTTCTGAGGAACTGCTTACTGCACAAAGACTATTTACATCAGCATTTCTTAAGCTACTATCTACCTTGCAAATTTCTCACCGCTGAACACATGCACCTTACATCCAGGCTTTAAACTGAATGTCATAATATCTTTCCTATCACCTGAGGAACCATAGTCCTAATAAACAAAAGATGGTTTAATGACGGGCATTAAATGGAGTCACTAAATCATGATCAGCATCTAATCTCTAACACACGTGAATTAGCTTTTAACTCGCTTACTCAATAAACTTAATAAACTTTATTAATACTTTTCAGAAGGATGTTAAAAGTGTCCTGTATAATCCACGATTATTAAGATTGTAATTTACGATTAAAACTGTCTGTAATCTAATTACACATTCACAATCATTTAAGTACATGGTTACATTTTGCAGGCAGCATTAGACAGCTCAAGGGAGATGTTCTTAGTGCAAATGTTTGACTCCAGTTAACGCAAGTGGAATTTAAAATCTTCCGTTCTGAGATATGAACAGGTTATGCTCTTATGAAATTCGGGAATGAAAACTGGTTCAAACAAAATGATCAAAAGCACAATTCTATGAGATGTTTGGCAGAATGTTATCTATATGTTTGCTTATTAGTGTACAAAATGTCTTATATGTTTTCCACTTCTGGAAAGAACTGGTAGTGGCTTTGAAATGCTGTTGCACAGAGCTTCAAAGCACCAAACCCCCACTTAGAGCTGCTTCAATGCAGAAGGGCCCTTCAGTGACAGTGAACTGTGGTAATTTCCAGATCGGAAGGACAACTACGCAGACAGAATGTCCTTTCTGAAAATGCATCCAGTACACAAACATACAAATACATAAAAACTGCCCCTGGAAATATGAGATGCTGGAGAGCCACTGCTTGATCATTCTAAGGATTCCTCTGAACCAGAGACACCCAAACTTCTTCCATTAAGAACCAATTCTAGGCTCCATTTTTGCAGTTCTGACCCCCTCCTTTCTTAGTGCAAAACACCTCCTTACAAAACTACTAAAATTTACTTGTGAGCAAAAATAATTGTGTCTTATTGTTCCCCCCTAAAATGTGACTCTCATGGCAGATCAGTTGCAAGATTTTCCAGCAAAACATTCTTGCTGCTTTAGACTATCAGGTTTTTATAACACAAATCACTTCATGTCAGAAAACAGTTAGCTTATTTCTCCTAACAAGCATGGCATTAAAGCAATTTAACCAGAATATAATAATCCTATTTCTTGTTTCAAATCAAAAAAGCTTATCAATTTGAAACCTCAAAAGCTGCAAGCATTTTCTGAGGACTTAGTTTCTAAGGGCCTTTGTTTGTCTTTTGTTGTCAGCAATGCTTGATCTCTCTCCCTTGCTGCAACACTCATTTATCCAAAACATGGCTTATTAGCAACACAAAATGCACTGGGTAATAAACCAAATTTATCTGCAAAATCTTCAATGAGATACCAGCAGTTCAGAACAGCAGAAAGGAAATAAAAGAAAATATCCATAAAGGAAAAGAGCAGATTACGTACTGGTTTGGTTTTTTTTAAATATACCAATATAATGATAAATCACATTGGTCTTAAAAATACTTTGATTATTTCCAAAGTATGTCACATTTTTCTGCTTCTTGAAAAAAAAGCACCTGATTTTGTTCTGCATGTTCTTTGGTTTGTGAGAGTTTGAATTAAACATCAGAAAAGTAACTGTATGACGTTGATATGGTAAAAGACTAAGACTTTACATGATCACAAGTTTAAGCACCCCTTTGGCCTGAAGAAAACCTAAAGGAAGAATCTGTTCTGTAAAGCATAAAATTTCCATGGTATATACAGAGCATAACCAAACCCCGAATTCCTAAAAACACAGCCTCCCTTTTGTACCCATGAAGGAACATGACTAGTACATAAAACAGCTATTTGACAAGATTAGCAACACGGTTTTATTTTAACAAAAAGCTATGACAAGGTTTTTCTTAATCTCTTAAGAGATTAAATGTAAAAAATTTAATCAGGAATTGAGTTTCTCTGAAAGAAATTAATAAGACAAATGGGAACCATTTTCCAAAGAAATGCCATTTCTTTAGAGAAAAGGACTTTAAGCTGTTCCCACAGAAATACATTTTTAATTTCTTATCCTTTCTTAGCCATCTTGTGAAATCAAAAAAAAAAAAAAAAATGCAGCAAAGCAAGCACTAAATCATGCCCAACCAGACTGCCAGATAATAATCCATATCTCTGCATTTTTCATAACCTCTCATGTTGCAGCAACTCATGGAAAACACACATTATCATAAAACAAAAAACAAAAAGCCCAAGAGCTAACCCAGAACACGGTGTGGGAAAAGCTTGGAGCGTTAAGGAGGAATTGCAGAGCCAAATACAATCCCAATGAACGAGCAAAATCGTTGCTACGTCACTAGAGCGAATTAAGTTTTAAAAATAGAGGAGCAAGGACTGTGGGAAGGGGGAGAGACGCAAGAAGAAGAAAAGAATCCCTGGAGAAAAACGTAGCTCACAATGCAGGATGGGAAGAAGAAATCACTCTCTGTCTCTCTCACATGCATTCACACACGGAAAAGAGGGCAGGAAATGAAATTTGGGTCCTACTTTCTTCATGTCCATGATACTACTTCCATCAGAAAAGAGAAACATTCAACACACCAACTAACTTGGGCATTGGCTTAAGACAAGTGGACAAGAAAATGTGCAAAAATTAAGTTTTGTATCATTTCTCTTTGTCCGAGAAGGAAATCTTGTTAGTTTATCTCCTCTGAAAAACATATTATCACCTGTAAGATATCCCCCTTCTGAATTTGGATGGAACTCTCCCCTGGATTCAAAAGACAGTTGGGAGACCAAAACTTTGGTTTTCCACAGTGTTGGGCAAGTAGATCAACTCAAAGACAAGCAGGCAATATTCAGGGCCAATCTGAGTTTGACTGAGAAAACATTTTACAACACAAAAAAAGGCTGAAAATATTGTAAAATATTCTTACCTATTTTCTTACTTCGTTCTTCAGTCCGGTTGTGTGCAATAATTGGAGAATATATAAAGGGACTTTTGGTTGTCATATTCTGACCAAGTAAACTTTTCATTTTGTGAGGTCGGAGGCTGGCGGGGAGATTCAAGAGCTTCACAGATCTGTAAAGTATAAATATTTTGTGATGATTGTGTTAAAATGGTGGTGGGAAATATTAAATGACACTCTGCTATTGATTAAAATACCGGAAATGGTAAAATATGAAATAAACACCAGGGATAAAAAACAATAAAAAATAAAAATAATAATAATAAAAAAAAAAACGAGCAATCCGAGAAATTAAAGGAAAAAAAATTCAGAAAGGTATCAGGCAACAAATACTAAAGGAAAATCAAAAATACATTTCTTAAGAAACCAGCAAGCACAAAATGAGCAAGATCCGTTACTTAAAACCCAACTAATAGCTTCCAAGATAAGCATGAAAGAATTCTAAAAATAAAATTGAAAAGAGGCACCATTCTAACAGATATCATTTTTTTTGGCACCTTCTATTATACATAATGTATTAATAGTTTTTGTTAAAAAATGACAAGAAACTTCCTTTTATAATCACTCAAGGATTAAAAATGCCAAGTTTTCTTAAGTTGGTCTTTAAATAAAAAATACTTTTCATACAGCAAACACAATTTTTGCTAATTGCTAAAGGCATCACCACACTGAGATAAACTAAGAACGAAATACGTTACTAAAAAAAAAGGAAGCTTTTAAATTACACTTAATTATATAGATTATATACACACTATGTAGGTATTTATAGGTAATTATAGAGATTTTATACATTATATAGCAATTAAGAAGCCAGGTACAAGAAACCTACAAAACTGCAATTTATTTGTGGACTATTTTTCTTCTTTCCCCCCTTTCCAAAATCCATCTTCTAACCTGGAAGTTCTCATTGGAATTCTCTCCTAATGCTATAATATACCAAAGAGGCTCTGCATGTTCAAGTAGATGATTAACTTTTCATGTTTTATTAAGTTCTTCAAACACTATGACAACAGCACTGGAGTACGAAGAAAGAAACCTGCCTTTCTCGGTTGTAAAGGTCATAGAAAAACAAATTTAAATCAAGTGTCTTCATTTTAAAATACAGTCCTTTTCACATGCTAACGTGACACTGCATCAGGTACTGGGTATCACTGGGATCATTAACCTCCTGAAGTTATGGATGTACACTTACTTTTAGAACATTAAATCATTAGTGAAAAAGTGAAAAGAATTTAAGTCCTGAGAAATACCCAATGAACTCAGCACAATAACAGCCGCAGAAACCAAACAAATCAGTAACCCACTAATAAAAGGCATATACATATAGGAGAGCAATTTATTTTAAAAATTATCCAAATCATTCACCATAATGTGGCACTGCTGAAAAATAATGAAGCTGTTAAGAGTAATAATACAAAGACATGTTATCCCAGTGATATAAAACACTTAGTAAGGAGTTATTAGAGAATATTAGAAATATTTCAGGACACGAAATAAATCACATCCATACATTATCTGTTGGTAATGCTTAGGGCTAGCTTCAACCTCAAATGTGAAAATACTGACAATGAGCTGGAAAAACAAAGAGAAAATATGACAAAACCCTTAGTATTTCATGTGGTAAAATTAACGCATTATCTCTTCTGATAGGATTTTGATACCAATTAGAATGCAATTTACACCAAACCAGGCAAATGACACTCGTTTGAGGGAACTAAAGTTAAACAGTTAATAAAGTGGCATTTTAACATAAAAATTCTTTGACTCATTCATCATTACCATATAAACTTTGTTTGAATTAAAAAATTAATATCTTTAACCTAAATGTATGGCTGTGGAGGGAACACTCTTAAAACAAATACACAGTGGGTTTTTTTTAATTCCTTTGAATAGTTTGAATAAATTAGGTCTTCTACCTCCAGTCCAAGTCCTCCTGAATTTAAAAAAGCAATGATTAGGAATTACAAAATAATTGCACTTGCTGCTGAGAAGACTAAAATATTTTATTTGAAAAACATTGTGTTAATTAAAAACAACCGTTTTAAGAGAAGAAATAAAAATAAAATATATGTAGAATAATAAACACTATACCTAAATAAAAAGGTGAAAGAAAAACTGGTAGTAATTAAAGTAAATTTAAAGCAATAAGAAAAATTTATAAGGACAGCTAGAAAGTCAGTGGTAAAAAGGAAGAAAAATCTTCCTGTTGTAAGTATGTTAGCAAAAATAAGAGTTTTAATATGGCTAACTTATTTAAATAATAATTGAGTGATATAGAAAAACAAATCAGCAATTTCTTTTTTTATGTTTTTGATGACATTTTCATACTATGCTCTAATTAATTATTTTCTTATTAAAAAAAAAAAAAAAAAAAAAAACATTTTTGAAGCTTCATCAAAAGAAGGCTAAACAAAAATACACAAAAAAGTGATACTATTTAAAGCAAGTCAATAACAGAACAGGTATCCAGGAGATCACCGAAGTGGTGACTTCTGAACACAGTTTCTCCTAGCAGGAGACCTCGGCGTGCCTGATCACACACAAGCAAACCTCAAGGAAAGGCTTAGGTCAAGCTTGTTCTACAAAGAGCACTTCCCACACACTAAACCACTAATGTGAACACACAGTGTTCAGTGTTAAATCCATTAGAAAATCCACTAGAAAATCCTCGTGTGTGACAAATAGACAAATCCTAATGTGACAAATAGAATTAAAAAGTTACAGAGTGCATAGTAAAACTCATATGGAGTAAAACCGTATGGAACACGGTCATATAACAAACATTCCTTTTCCTTTCAGAGTCTGTACATAATCTGAAGACAAAAATAGTTTTCTTTCTTTCTAGAATTTAAATATCTCTTCGTGATATGTAAACATGGAATGTTTAATGACCACCCAAACCTCTGAGGATTCCTTTCAATAACTTGTACCTTTTTTTCTGAAGGGCAATTACTTTTCTATCAAGAACACACTTCATGACACCGGTTTCCTTCCATTAATGATGTCCAATGACTGTTTTCTTGTTCTAATATTTCATACTGAGCTTTGTTCTAGACTAGTTTCAATGTAAACTAGACTGCTTATTACATTGATTAACTGTTAGATCTCAGAGTTAGTAACCAGTGGTGCACTAAAGACGACGGAATACACCTTCCCCTCAAAGGCTCTTTTTTGGTCTAAGAATTTCTCAAACAAATTTGACATTTTGACATTTTCTTATGTTATTGTGAAGAACTTACGTGAACTGAGAAGACTACATCCCTCTAGTATCATTTAAAATTTGACAGATACCGTGGAAAACTTCAAGGTTGTATTTTAGACACTTACTTCACAATAGGCAATTTGGTGAAGGGAACAGGGGGTAACTTCAGGCCGTCTGGAAGAGTGATGATCTCCATTGTGCCAGGACATTTTGATGTGTAGCTTTCCAAGCTCTGGGTTACATCCTTCTTTTCTAGAGAAAAAAAAATGTTAAAAGAAAGAAAAAGTCAAGCTCGTATGAAAAAAAGGTTAAAATGAAGTCATAAAGTCAAAAACTAAATTCTCTAATTTTCAGAGAATTCTCTGCACGAACATTTTTTGCATTCATACAAAATTATTCTAATACATTGCCAAAAATTTTTATTAATTATCTTGCCCATTTCCATACATGCTTACAGGCTATGCTCCAGAACCCTTAGCGAGTATGATAAGAATAATTAAATTGTCCTAAATAAGACAGATTTATTGACATTTTGTATTTTTTTAAGTTTTAGTGTATACCCAGTTTCCCTATTTTGTTAGTTTTTTCATCATCAAAAAAATAATTTCTACTATTTAGCTAGAAATCCACAGTCCAAAACAAATAGCCACAAGCATTTTAAGATAATTAAGAACATCAGTATGTGAACAAGTCCTGTTCTGAAACATCAGCTGAAACAATCCCCAAGGCAAAGGGAGAAACTTTTAATGTAACTTCATGATATATCATTTTTAAAATAAACATGCTATACTATGCTACTGAATTGCGAAAAAACAGTCACAGAATTTTGCTTTGGTTTTGTTTGAAAATGGAAGAATATTAGACGTGCATGAAACCAGGTTTCCATTATCCCTCTTATAAAAATACATGGTTTGAGTGTTAAAGTTTCACTTTGAATGCAAATGGGAAAAGAAGGAGTTAGAAATTAGCAAGGAAGGGTTTTTTTTTTTTTTTGGAATAGAACAGCACTTTCTTTGTCATAAGTGAAATAAAACATCATAACTTTATGAACTGAATAAAAATATGCTCAGTGCTGGGCTCCTCAGTACAGGAGAGACATGGAGCTACTGGAGAGACTCTAGTGTAGGGGTACAAAGATGATGAAGGGACTGGAGCATCTCTCCTGTGGGGAGAGGCCGAGAGCTGAGTCTTTCCAAGGCAGAAAAGGCTCAGGAGGGATCTTGTCAGTGTGTATAAACATCTGACAGGAGGATGTCACTACTTTCAGCACAAGAACCATTGTGGGCACATCTTGAAGCACAGGAAGCTGCATCTGAATTTCCATCATAAAAACCCAAACCATTTTCTCAACCCCAGGGGCACAGCCAGTTGTTAACTTGGAAAATGTGCTTATGCCTCCTCCTATCCTTCCCCTTCACCAGCAGGACTGAGGAGAAAATGACCTCCTAGACCCTTGACTTCCTCCCACAACTCCTTCACCTGAAGGCACAACTTCTTTACCTGAAGACGCGACTCCCTCACCTGAAGCACAGCTTCTGCAGGAACTCCACTTAGCTAAAGCTTCTCATCAGAGAGGCTAAAGTCTCCTGTAGTTGTCCTTGTCTAGCTCTCCTTTCCCGGTAAGACCAACTACCCTCCAGTTCCTCAGAGATCCCCAGAAAGCGCCCACAACGCTTCCCACAAAGTCCCCAAAAGCCCTAAGCAGAGCCCAGGCACTGCTGTGCAAACTGCCTCTGTTTGCTGCACTCTCATTCAGGATATTATTTCGCTATTTTATACCACATTTTATATACGGTGTATATATAGCATCTACGGAGATGGAAAGCAGCACAACTGTCAAGAAAGAGTGATGACGACGCCGGCACAATGTGCGCTTAACTTCTGCTTGAAATGGGAGGTCTGTCACGCTGAAGAATCAGCTCTCGCTTCCCAAAAGCTGCAGTGCGAAACTCTGTCAATCGCTGCATTCGAAGAAAGAACGTTGCCATTTTCCAGGGGAGGTTGTTTATAGATTTTAGGGTTGCATTTTCATTTCGCAGCACGAGCTCAGCCTGCTTTCCACAAAAGACAAAGCTCAAATGGGACCTCATTCTATCCTGATACGATATTGAAAGCAATTCCTACCTTGCTGTTCCCACCTCTGTTACTTTCCGCTTAGCACTAGGTCACAAGTGAGATGCTAAAGGAACTTCCATCACTGCAATGTATTAAAAAACAGACTCGATATAAAAGAGTAACATGAGCACCAATCCTGCCCACATTTGGAAGTGGTTGTGGGAGCCGTTCTGCCTTGCCTGAGCACCTCAGCAGCACGTACGAATGACACAGACTTACTGTAGAGTCATATTTGCATCCAACCCTAAAGGCTACCCCAACCAACAACCAGAGGACTGTTCATTTCCAAGCAGCTCTCGGAGCTTTCCTAGCATCTACCTGTCTGTCATCTTTTGCCACAATAAAAAGAGTGTGCCAGCCTTCTACAGACTCTTTTCAAGTTCCCTGATTGATAGTTTAGTAGATTGTCTGTAGCTGAAAGATAGATACCACCAGCAGTTACCTTTCTCTTTGCAAAGGGATGAAAAACAGCTACTCTTGGAGGGCTCTTTACCCACCCAGTGTCTTCATGCGTGGATGTGTCAGTAGGAAAACGTTCAGCACTTGATCCTTTGACCTGTGAATTCTCCTCAATGGCTTTAAAGGCTGCACTGCAGCTGGAAGCACTGCTGGATGCTCTTGTGTAGGAATTACAGCAATTCGTTCATCGAGTGAGAAATGATGGGTTATTTTCTAAAAGCTGAAAGGTGAACATTGGCAATCCTGAACCTACTTGCAATTTGACCGAATGCACTGGGGATTAGTGCAACAGCACAGGTTATGTGTACAGCCTAATGAACTCTTCAGGATCATTCATACATATAGTGCAAGCACAAACCCTCTCTGAGGGATTCATTTCCACTATCTCTATAAAACTTTCCAGAAACAAGTACTCCTGACAATTTTATGACCTACAAATTCCATTATCCCATTTAGAATAACAACATTCATGAATTTTTCTCCAGTTTCCTCCCAGACTCACAGAAGAATCAGGATCTTAGAATGACTGCAAACAAAATAAAGCTGAATAAAACCACAGATACAAGTATTAACACTTGTATCTATATTTCTTAGTTTGTTCTACATAATCTCATAATAAAACTCCCCATTTTGTACAAATTTGTTTTCATCACCACCTTCATGCTTCTTCTGAATACTGAAATTTTGCATGTCCACCAAAACTCTTTGTAATTTTTCTCTTAACTATTTCATGCCAGCACAATGAACACTGGCGCTGTCGCAAACCTGCTCTGAACTTCTTTTACTCAGAGACTGCAACTACTACAAATTGTTTTTATTATATAATTAATCACTAGATTACAGGACGCAAACAAATGATCTTCATGACCTTTGAGCTTTGCCAGAAATTCTAGTTTGGGAGAGACGCAGTAGGTCACTACACATAGCACTTGTATATTCAGGACATTCATTTTCACCACCACAAGCAAGTCAATGCTGGCAGTGAAGTGTCTTAGCAAGACTTGTAGATCAATCCACTAACTCAGTATTTCAGTTATTTAATTCAGCAGAACAGAGCAGGTCTCTTCCCATCTGCAAGCATTCACCACCAGTTTTTCTATTGCATTAAGTCTGATAGGAATTAGGCAACAGCATTTTTTACATTTTTAATAAACAAACATTTGTGCTGTCCTCCTGAGAAAGAAAAATACACGGAGCAAGTAAATATTTAAAGTACTCAATGATCCAATGCTTGAAAAAGTTCTTCTGTAAGAAATGCCCTGAATGCTGGATTTTCCTCTCAGTATTCTCTACTGCAATAACTCTTCACATTCACCTATGCTTTTATACTGCCCTGAACAGCTTCTTTACAATTCCTACCTATCAGACTACCAGACAAAAAAGAAAGCCTACAGTGAATAAGAGTGAAAGGTCTTTTTTTTGCCTTTCCTTCAGATGTGGACAGTGTTAGGGTCTTCCTTTTCTTTGCATGAACCAGTGTCAATCTGGAAAAAAAATTAGCACCTCTGATCTCTTCCCAGTATCACGTTTTGTCAAACGCTCTTCCCATGCAGAAGATGGCAAGGCACTGCAGACAGTAGTATATTACATAAATTCTGGTTCTCTGAGAGATCACACAGAGTAAAAAGGAGACTAAAACTAATAAAATCCATAGAGTTTGATAGGAAAAAGTAAGGTAGCAACAAGAAAATAATTAATCTATGCAAGCCAGGCAGCCAGGTAAATAAACAGATTTCCATAAACAGATCATCACAAATAATATGAAAGAAAGTGGCTCCAATCACATGAAGAAAAGCACGAGAGCAAAGGGATTCAGTTATTTCTTGTGTAGTAGCACATTCTCAGAAAGGATCAGCTCTTCCCTCTCCTGCAAAATTGGTAAAGATTTTTGTTCTCAGAATACACAAAAAATAAGTTGTCTGTAGCAGATTAATGTTTTCTACTTCTGAAGTAGATCAATACAGCGAAAAAGGGAAGAGAATGTCTAAACACACAGAGGTATTTTTAAAACAGGATTTTTAATAATTACCTAAAACATTTGTATACATTAATTCACACTGAGTTTGAAATTCACTGCTAGCACAAAAGTATTTTTAGATAAAACCTCATGAAAAATTGATATAACTAAGTCAGAGTTCAGAAACATACCATTAAAATTTCAGTAGCTGCTTCTCCACTGTATTTGAGAAAACTTCAGATGTCTGTATAGTTTTAACACTTCAAAATATGTTTTTTAGATACAAAATCACTACGTAAATCACCGAACAATATCAATCATTTCTCATATTAAGAAATACCTGAAGATCTATCTTAAAACAAAGTGGAAGAAATTAAAGATAATTTCCATATCAATAAAACAGTTGTCAAGGATTGTTTCGTTCATAACAATTTACAGCAGACTATAAAAATTTACAGATATGATGGCATAATTCTAAGAGACATCTGATTTTTGTATTTTGCGTGGAAGAGACATATGGAGACAGAAGATGATGGGAACAACATGCTAATTTCTGTAGGACATTTTTCCCACTCCACTGTATACAAATACAGCACATCATGCCCTCATATTGTCAGCTGAAGTATGTCTTCACCAAAGTGATTTTTTTTTCTGGAACAAAACTTTGCAATTTGTCTTCATTTGAACACTTATCCTTTTTTCAATTCATCAGTCAAACACACAACACTTCTTCAAAAGCACAGACAACTTCATGAAGATGGGAGTCCTAAGTAAAAGCCTGGAAACTTCATTTCACTTGTGAAAGTTAATGAGATTTTTTTTGTCATCATGCAATGCGCCATTTTATTTTAATGTGTAATTTGTTCTTCCACCTATCGATATGGTGTAGGTTGGAGTTGTGCCTCATGAACACACAAATCTAAAACAAGGTAAATTGTAGGACAAAGACTTTCAAGTCTGTTACAATGTTAGACAACCTGGGTCACTAGATTTCAGTCACATTACAGGAGCGTTTCTTTCAAATGTCATTCAAGAAACTATTTGTCTTCATATTTTGTGCTATGTAAATAAATTCAAATCTTTCTAACACCTATTTGTGCATTTGTGGCAAGTTTACTGAGTCTCCTCTACTTAATGTCCTTCAAAACAAAAAAAATTCATTGAGTTGGGTCTGAACCAGAATCTTCACGCCATAAAACAGAGAAACTATAGCCAAGGGAAAGCAAGTGATTATTTGTAATGCTGCTCTGCTCAAGTTTTACAGTACAGGACTAAAGAAAATATGAAACTAAAAAGCAAAAAACTCATATTTCTGCCAGTTATCCCAGAGAAAATTCTGAATAATACCCATCTTATTCATACACGTTAACATTATGCAGGAAATTTTAGTTAGGATCATACAGTATCATTCTTAGCAAACTTACATTAGAGAAAGCAAATAGAGAAAAACAAACAAAAAACAAACAAACAAAAACACTTTGGCTAATGAGGTTCTGTATGGTGCATGGCCAGTGCTCTTCCTATTTATCTAATCATGTTAGGTATCACTAATACCTAACTAATACAATCTTCCTTCTACAATCTCTCTTTAAAACTACGGTAGAAAACATCCAGATTCAAGTTTTAAATTTCTTCTTGCTTCCACCACATTGCACCATTCCTAAAGAAAAAAGTTATCTGTTCAGTTACATATTTATACTTTTTTTAATTATACCTGCGCGCACATTGCAGATAGCACTATAATGAAATAAAACAGCTGCAAAAATATTTGCAACTAATGGTCAAGAACCTATTATGCTGCTATAAATAGTTTCCAGTAATTACACTGCAGATTTCAGTCTCCATCCTGAAACAGGTTAATTTTAATAACCTAACAACAAACAAACCAGTTCCCTTTTGAAAGATTTATGGATTATGCAAAAACAACTTGCAGGCACTTTGTAACAAAAATACAATTCAGCCCATTAAAACTAGCTCATTAATGTCAATTAAGTAACACTCCCTTTGAGTCAGAAGTTAACATCAAGTGTTAATTTACATCATATTCTGCATTCAACCTGATGAAAACTTCACTCTTCAGCCTTTGAAATCAATACATGTTATTTCCTGCAAATGGATTTACATGCTATAGAGGGTTCTAAGGAAATGCTATCCTAATTTAAACATTGTCCTTGCAAATAACTAAGTATTGAGAGGTTATAGCTACCCTAGCGAGCACAAAAGGAAAGGTGCTATGCAGTGCAGAAGGAAAGGAAAAAAGGAGTTGCTAGGGAAGAACCAAAACCTGCATTATATATTATACACTTGAAACAAATTTTTATATCCATGGGCTGAATATCTATTAGTAGACACAAGCACGCTCCTAGAGCACACTCATTGATTTAGTTTCATCTAAAAGATGACAGTAACCAAGACAGCCGAGCTCTATCTACAGCTATGTTCTTTAATTTCAGCTCCAATATATTTTAAATATATCACAATAATGGAAATATGACATCATTCTGACAAATCTGACTTACCAAACTTAACCTTAATATTAAGTTATAACCAAAACTGTATTTTAATCGGAAAATTATAGTCACAGTACAAGAAACAGGTACAACCCAAAGGGTACTGTGCTAAGGTACCAAATAATTCATCTTTCCCCAAACAAAATATCATTTATTTTTTATATAAAATCAACAGAAAAAAAAAAATGTAAACCCACATTTAATTAGAAGGATTCTCCTCCTTCTCCAAAAGCTTAAAAAAATGGAGAGGTTCATTTGCTACTTTCCTTTAAAAAAAAAAAAAGACAACAACAGTTAAAGAAATCCATTATTTGCAACAATTAATCATTCAGCTACTTCCTTTTTGATTTTAGCATCTTGGGACCCTATCTGGTCACTGAAATTTACTGTTACTCATTATATAGTCCAGATAGAGTCTCCACTCTAGACCATTTCTAATGACCATGGAAATCTCACTGCCTAAAATGAACCCGCCGGCCCAATTTCCCTGCTATGCCTCGGCCTACCCTGACTGTCTCCTTCACGTATCAGTCATGTTTCAGATCCACAAAAACACAGCACAACTTCCCGCTTCTGAGGTATTTGAAGTTATTAATTAGATTTAATGACTTCAGTAAGTTCAGAGTTTTTTCTGGCTTATGAGGCTTTGTTTTTTTTTTTTTTCCATATAACTTGCCATACTTTCTACTCTCCCAATTTGGACACAACATCCACTTTTGTAAGTTGTGTATATATTTTTGTATTTTTAACCATTATTCTAATTATTTTTCTATTTAACTAGACTTGCTTTTTCATTGCTTTGGTAATTATTTGAATGGAGAACACACTGAAAATCTGACATCTTACGTAGCCTCCACCCTAACAACAAACAAGCCATTTCTTTTAACTTCCTTGAATCATCTGCTTTTCTTTTAGGCACAGGCAAATCTAGTAATAAGCTGCTACCACAGTCCCTCAAAAAAAGAGGTGGTTTTAAACCACATCAAGCTCTAAAACAAGAGCAGTTGCTCATGAGGTGATAGATTACTCTGTATCCCTACCTCTTCTAAAATACTACTTTATTAATACTGAACAAAACTCATGAGAAGAAGTATAACTTAACAATTGTCCATGCAGCTTGACTTAATTTTCTCGGATCTTTGGATGGAAATTCAACACAAAATAAGCCTGGTCTTTATTCTGCCAATTAATGCTTCGCAGGACTACATTTCAGAGTATTCACATATTTGCTTTTGGTCTAGCTGTCAACTTTTTTATGAGCCCAGTTTAAAATTCTTTGTTACTTTCTATGTTCTTGCATAGCAATTTGAAATTTAAATCTCACAAAGCGAATGCATATGCAATCTGTTCTATAAATAAAAGTGTCTCTGAAATACTGCAGTTTCTTCTTGCAAACCATGAGACAGAAAGGGATATTTTACAGTTGTCAGACACCAAGTCTGACATGATCAAATTACGAGCAGACCAGGTTTAGCTGTAACTTCTAAAAATACGCCGAGTTCAGGGATGTTTTCCTAAGATCAAGCTCATCACTTGTGTGCAGAAGGCAGAGACCTCACGCTCCTGTCAGTTGACATGTTGGCCATCACCTGCAAACAGCAGTCCTGAAAGGATTAAAGGTTCTGAAAGCCATTTCAGACTTCTCCCCTATCCGAGATTATTGACGTGCAGTCCCTCGTCCTCCAGCTACCAACAACCCTAAGCTGTCAAAGCATCAAAGTGATCTGCCCAGCCAACACACGCACGTCCATCAACACTGATCTGGAGGATATGGGCAACCGAAAGAGCATCCAGCATAAATGTTGGCAGAAATTCCTCATCGGGGAATAGCACAGGCTGAGAATAAGCAACTCCTGGAAGCTCAGAGGCTTCTGCATTCATCAGAAAACAACCTGGAGCCAAACTTACAAACCTCTAAGGTTTGCACGGCATAGATCATCACGTCATAGAATTTTGAAGTGTCAATAGGCCGTGCTGCAATTGAGATAGCCCCTTGCCACCACAGAGTTGAGAATCACGTCAATGTTATTTAGACAGCTAAATGTGCCCCAGAGATATTTCTGAGAACTCAACTCAGGGGCTTTTAAAGGAACAAATAAAACTTTTCCTTAGATTCAACAGCTTCCATCATCCCACTGACCGAGGCAAGCAGGAAGGGATGACAGCCACCCTGGCTGATGAGCAGTGTCATGACAAGTTCGGTCTTGCACCAGAGAGCTCATGTGCTTAAAGAAAACCAGGGGCTGTGGCTGGAATGATGAGGATCTGCTCTGCAGAGGTCAGGCTCATATCGAATAGTACCTTGGAGCTCATAATATCCCTTGGAGCTTGCTAGGGCTAAAACAAATTCCTTTCTGACATCAGGAAGAAGTCAAATAAACGAAGATTGCTCAATATCTTACACTCGGTAAGCAAAGAAGGACTGATAACTTCATCACCAGAACTGGAACAAAAAGTGTATCCTCTTGCCAGAATCTAACAGACACTTTATGATCACGTCTGTGGAACTTGGCTTCTTTCTTTTTTTCTTGGTCACTGCTGTTACTGAAAAGACTAAAGCCATGCACAGAAATGAAAGAAACGCCTCCTGCCTCAGGAAGTACTTGAGGATCTTGGTCTAACCCTCACCCCAAAAATAAAGACATCCAGGATCCAGGAGCAGATGTGAGGTGACCTCCGCATGTTTCATGCAAGGCTGAGCCATTATCAAGTTGGTTGCCTAATTAATTGCAAGTCCACAAGATGCAGCACAGCGGAGCTCTCCCAAAATGAGCCTTTCATCTTAACAAAATACTGAAAAGAAATAAAACACAACAGTTGAAGGGCAAAACACTGTTAATGATGGAGCTATGGTAAGAAGCAAGAAAAAGTGTACACTATTTCCCAGGTAATAAAATAGAGAAACTCCAAGTATTTTTAGAGGACCAAACACACACACACACACACACACACAAAAAAAAAAGAAAGAAAGAAAAAAAACACATTCCTAGCTTCGTCCCGTAATACAAACTGTAAGAAAAGCTATTTCAGAGCACTGAGCCTTGCTAGCAGAAGGAAAATAGCAGACATGACACAGCTGGAAACTCAAGGAAAGTCTGGGACAATCTGGGAGTTGGCAGGGTTGACGCATATGCTCTTTCTAAGCGGAATCTGCACGGGCTTGGATAATAGCTGCTCCCGAGTAATCTGTGTTTAGACAAGCTTTATTAGATGAGTTAAATCAGAAGTATTTACACACACCACAAATTACAGTCCTTCTAAGTACTGTTGATACTATCAATAAAAATCCCCAATATCATTTTTTCAAGTACCTGACCTTACCCAAAACTAATTCAGTGTGAACTGCACACACATTTCAAAGCACATTATGCAAGAAAGGGGTTTAAGTCAAAGGACCTTTGCAACTGCACATTCTAATCCTTTTTAAAGAAGGAATGATTTTCAAAGAGTTAACACACAATGTTTTGAGATTTCAGACCCTTTATGCTGAATTTGGTACCTCTTTTTGCTAATTAGAAGGTTGCACTTCACATATTTATATAACTAAATAGCTTAATTTCAAATCAGACTCAATTTTTATGTTGTTAAAATAGTGACTGACATATCCTGTTCACTTGATGCTACTTTTTATTCGCATTTGCCAGGCTGCTAGTTGAAAACTGTAATTCAAGCAAACAGCTACAAAATTTGTGTTTTCACATAATAGTGTAATTCAATTGAAATACAAGAAACATTTGTTTTAAATGCACAGAGATTCTGACAGTGTATCTGTATTCTATGAATAAAGGGCATCCTGATATTAGACCCTCCAAGATGGCTATTAAGTCTCATCCTCTTAACTTTGCTTATACTTCAAAGAAAGAAAAAGATTCAGCTACTATTCAAAAACTTGGGACAAAAATTAAGGATAGTTTTTCAAAGACACACAGTGATAACTGTAATATCACAAGTCTTGCAAAACTGGAAGCTTTACTTAGTCCTATAATGTCTGAAGACAAGATACACAAGATTTTCAACGTTTGCCTGCTTTATATAGAAAAAAAATCTGAAATCTAGCCAAGGTTTAAGAGATTCAAAGTTTAATTTCAAATATAAAAACAAACAAGTTCCTTCATTTTAAAGTTTCAAACCATTTTAGGATTTGGGATTAGCAACACTCTATGCGTAATAGAGCAGCTTTAAATCTTATTTTCAGCCAAACTGTCCACATGTAAAACTATAAAATTTGATGAAAGAGTCCATGAAAACCCAAGTCCCCTTAGATAGCAAAAAGAAAAAAAAAAAAAAAAAAAGATTGAGATAGAAAGATAATTTATTCCAGTTTATCAGTTCCTCTGCAGGTCCTACTTTTCTCTACAATTGATTAGAGCCACTAAATAAATTGACTTTACTGGCAAAGAAAAAAATAAAGCTTGGCAGCAAAGTTCGTGCTGGGCAGTCACCAAGAAGAGACATTCTTCTACTGCTAAAGGAGAAAATAGTACAGAGAGAAGAAAAGACCAAAAAAAAAAAAAGATCATTTTACTCCATTTCTCTGTATCTTGAACGACGAAACAATTGGGAAAGAATTAGACCTTTTACCTAGGTTTATGGTGAAGCAAAAATATTTTTTATAACCTTTCAGCATTGGTTCATTATTATAATTCTGAACTATACATAAAAATTTTATGTATAAAATTTCATAAACATTTTATGTATAAAATTTCATTTTTCCCAAGAAAGAGAACACTAACATAATAATTGTCACCTTTTGCTTTTCCAGGTTATCTTGTAAACACTGCTTGTCCTTTCCCCCCTCAGAAAAAGGTTTTCACACAGGTAAGCCCCATTTTGACAATCATTCACAGACAAATGCAGTTAACTATCATCCAAACAACTTTTAAAAAAAGAAGCCACTAAAATTTAATACTGAATTAACACAAAAAAAGGGAGGGGGAAAAAACGCCCCTTATTTAATCTCTAGGGACTTACGGCTACTATTGCAACGAAACACAGCTGAATTCAGTTCCACTCTGTTCAGCTGCTATATGTTCACTGCCCCAAACAAACGAGCAAGGACTGTCCCTTGTCCCTTCGATGACTTTGGTATCCAGACTAAAATATTTCATCAGAGAAAGCTCACAGTAAAGTCAGTCTATTCTACAGTGAACTTTTCTAATCTGAATTTCCTAACCAGCTTCAATTCCTCTCAATCTCTCCATTAAAAGCACTTAAGAAGGCTTCTAGTATTTTCAAAAAATAGGTACTTTTTCTCCATCTACATACAAATCAAGCCGTCTGCTCATATACCTAAATGTTACAGAGGAAATAAAGCATTAGGGAGTCATTCCAAAGACAGAAAACCTTTAAGAAAGTTTTACATAACACACAAGCTCAGAATACTCGGATATCTCAAACTAATAACCCTGTACACTTGTTTTCTTATTCTTTCTTACCCAACTTTTGGCCTCTGTATTACTTCTCAAATTAAGTATATTACAAAGTCATGCTGCTTCACTATAGCACAGGATTTTTTAAATCCTACCTTGATCAGAAAGAAAGTCCAGCATGGTCTGGAGAAGGAAGGACAAGTGCCTTACGGATAGAGCAGGATTGCCCATTCTTCTGGAAGCATAAACTAGTTCATGGAGCAAACGCATCTGCACTGCAGCCCATCCTCTGTGAGGTCCTATGAAAGTAACAGAGTATTAATATATTTTTTTAAAAAAGCTATAAATCTTCAAAAAACATTGTATTTATTTTTCTTAATATGTAGCAATTTAATAATACATAAAAATCTCCAAATTGAACCTATTGATTACAAAAAAAAATCAAAAGTTCCCAAGCTAGTCTCCATCTTTTCCATAAGTCACAGCCTATTTTTTCTCAATATATTCCCTCTTCCTACACAATTTGTAGAGTCCATTTGACATTTTCTGCCTCCTCTCACATACCATCTCTTTCCAGTGACTATTTAAGTATGACCTGATGTAAAAATAAATAAAATTTAAATGTCTACACATACAGCTGGTTGTCTACAATCCACAAATGATTAAAGATGATTACCTTATATTCAGTTTCAGCTAATATTAACACTAAACTTTAACGATTAAAAAATGTTTCAAAGGAGCTTACTTAAAGAAGGTCAGCAGACAGCATATAACTTACAGAAAACAAACACAGTTTTTAACTACAAGAATAGTCATGTGTTGTTAAGGGAGTTTTTTGCTCTGCAATAAAATGGGAATTCAGATGATATACAGCATCTAAAAACAGTTGGAATGCTCTTAACCAAATGTCAGTCTTGCAGATAATATCACATTCATTTAATTCAGGGGAGAAAAGTGACTTGATGCTATAGATACAAGTACAGATACAGTTGTAGATATATATAGGGGGGGTTATACATAGATATGTATGTATGTACACGTGTGCATCAATATATAAAAACGCATGAAAGAATCCATTCTTTGACTAAAAGCCAACAATGTATATCAAAAGAAATACAATTTCTGAGACACAAGAGGAATGCATTTAATTGAAAAATTCTCAAAAATAAAATACGATTTACTTTGTATTGAGAAATGCATAATCAAACACAAAGAAATAGCTTTGAACCAGATAAACAGATAATTATTCCCAGCAAGCAGAGGAAAGAGCAACACATTTAGCAGTACTTCTCATTAGAATTTTGGAACTGTTGAAAATAACACCACAAAAAGTAAATGTGCTGTTGTAAAGAACAGCTCTACTTGCTGCAACTCATTTCAGGTACAGAAGTTTGTTCTTATTTGAAACATCTCAAGGAACTTGAGATTTACGGCAAGCCGGTTGAGTGCTATTCCACTCCTCAAGCACTTACCTTGGCTAAAATCTTTCGGATCCAGAGACAGGCTATAGCCAGGCAGGGTTTCCAAAAGCAACTTGTAGCAGGCCCTCCAACCAGGTTCTGGTATGCTGGGTGCCACACACTGCATTGCTGCTACCCGCTTGAAAAAAGCCGATTTTCGGTGAAAGCCAATGCGTTCATAGAGCTCTGAAAGAATGCTGTAGCGCTGGATCTTTTCTTCTTCTGAAAGCTAAAATTTAATAGGGAAAGAGAAGAGGAATGCTTTTATCAAAATCTTACAGAGCATATGAAAGTAAAATGTAACATGAAAAGAATGTAATAGACATTTTCCAACTTTATAGAAAGTCAGTGGTTTCTCATTCAGCTAGTCTTAAAATCTCCTACTGCCAGGAAAACTTAAACTTCAAGTCCAGCATCTAACAAGAGCAGCAAATATAAGTTTATCACTTTTTCTGTCAACGGTATTAACAAATAGAAGGAAATAGAAGATGTGCAATTAGCACTCAGAAATACACCACCTCCAAAAATACTGATGTACTAAACTAGACCTTTTCAAAGCCTTAAGAGTGAACATACCAGTTAATCCTCAAATCTCAGGCTATGAAAATAAATAATCTGTTTCCCAATTATTTGCACCTCCAACCTTTTAAATTACAAAGTATGAATATCGTGACTCTAAGCAGATCGCCTGCCAGAGAGGAAGAACTTGGCAAAAGGTGAAGTCCAGATCAGCTTAAAGTTGAAGTAGACTTGATAAGAAACTACTGACATGGACTTCTTTGCTTATTCATACTGTGGCACAAGACCCCAAGTAATCATTCTTTTCACTCTGGTGTAAATAACAATCTTGCTTTGAAAATAGCCAAGAAGAAACTTCTGTAGGAAGTCTCCAAGTTTCCAGGTACTTCAATTCCACATCCCGGCACGAAGCAAGGAGCTGTGAAAGCGAATCAATGCTGACACCTAGTGCACAAAATACAACATGCTCATCCAAGAGCATTATAAAAGATTCTAAATTACCACAAATTATTTTGAAAAATACCCCAGCAGCTTTACAGGCATTTAAAATAACGAGCTTCACACTCAAATTGTGCTAATGGAGAAGAAATAGCACTTCGGCAACTCATTCTTTGAGATGGAAAATACCCATCAGGGAAGTCTGCATGTCTAACCCCAACTATTTTAAGTCTTGCAAATTCAAATGACCCAGCCACAGTAGTAGCTTTTACAGAAAGAATTAAGAACATAGGTCTTACAGGTGAAGTCTCAGAATATGCTTTAGTCACTTAAATCCTAACACATCCACAAAAATTGGTTTCAAAAGTCACTACCAATTTTGAAAATACTGATATACACCCTACAGGGACCTTCAGAAGGGACCATGACCATATCTGACACCTCAAATCTTCAAAGGAGACACAGACTAGCAAGCGACTTTGAGTAGTTTCAGTCTTTTTGAAGCTGAAGTTGCTGTTGGCCACAGAACGAGCAGCACAAAATATACAATGCAAACATGCAGCTCGTGCATAAAAAGACTAATCCTGTAACACAACATCTCATTCCTAAGATTTCTTTTTAATATATTTGAATCAGTTTTTAATGCTGTTACCTAACTAATTGTTTAAGTTTTACCCACAAAGTTGCTCAAATATTTTCTGTAGCTGCAGGAAATTGCTCGTGCTTCCTCAACACAAGGCGGACAAAATTTTGTCTTCTCCCTCAGCCTGAACAGCTCAGTGCTATCACCCCAGCATTAAAAAAAAAAAGAGAGAGAATTAAAAAAAAAAAAAAGGAAATCTCACAGATATCCCAAATCCATTGATTCTGGGAAGCCTGTAGCAGCCATTCTGCAGGCCTTTCCTGGCCTTACAAATCTATAAACACTTATGGCCTATTAGATGGTGGGAAATACTAAATAGCTAAAGCAGAGCATCTGTTCTAGCTGGTTAATTTTCATCTAACTATTAAAGCAAAACAAACTAACAATTACATCTCTAATTTTAGATAGCCCTTGCTGTCTAAAAGCCCCATTGAAGCAATTGGCCCATTTTTTTCTCAAGCCTTTTGTAAGTCAGGCTTTCAAAAGGGTAGTTGCTTATTTGATTTCTAATTATTCCTTCCTATATTAAAATAAGCGTCTAGTAATCTTTCTCAGTTTGTAATTGGATGCACTAGATGCAAAGATGAGACTTATTACCCTGGAGCTCTCCTATAACCAGAAAACAAGTTCTTTTCAGAATGGATAGGAGACGGAGGATATGAAAAGAAACTTGCATTACTTTTTATCAGAAGCATACATTTTACCCTTTTGAGGGTTTTTTGTTGTTGTTTTTTATGGTGTTGATATTTCTTCTATCTACTTGCAATAGAACTGCACAATTCTGTAGCTTGCTTCTTTTTAACTTACAAAAAGATGACTCCTCCTCTAGTCCAAACTCTAAGCACCACTATTATCTGCCTCCCTCCTCTGTACAATAAATCTTGAGTAAGTGTTAACAAGTTTAACTAGCATCCTAATACACATGTGCAACAAAAACAGTTCACAAAGCTGCTTAGAAATTAAAATAATCAAGCCTTTGCTCCTGGCCTCAAATGAGAAGGTTAAGACATTTTTTCTCCTCCACATGTTCTGCCTACACAAGACAGAAGGGACAAAAAAGACTCCAATCTCAAATGAAGTCCTCATGTTTTTACATGAGCTCTGAATACTTCTTTTCAACTGCACTCAGAGATGTGAAAATCCTTGGAAGTAAAGTCCTGGTGAGGAACTAAAGTCCCGATGAAGAAGCTAGTGGCACAGAAAGGAACTTGATTTTCCTGAATCTAGGCAACTTTCATGCTTTAAGTACAGTATCTGACACGAGAACAGAAAAATGACTGGACTCTCTGCACTGACCTGACGAAGGTTAATATAAACTGCGTTCTGAAGGAACTCAGAAGCTTCCATGCTCCTTTTCTGTATTGCAAGGACTCTCACGGCCTTCACACAGGCTTCCAGTTCAATCACACCAGCATTCTTGTACTTGAAGAGAGAAATAAAAATAATATTAAATAACATTGAAAATTAAATAATACTAAAAATAATAATATTAAAGTATAGCAACTACTACAATATTTGTCAAGATTTCTTTTCAGCACACAAGTTAATTGTCACATCTCCCAAAGCCAGTAACCCCTGAATGCTACTGGCTATATCATTAAACATACACCCAAGTGTATGCATGCATTATTATGAAAAACAACAGTTTTCAACATCTTCAACATCTGAATTTTCATTATTTTAAAGGAACAGCAGAGCTTCACTGAATTCATATAAGAAAAAAATCACAGCATAAGAGATTCATAAGCTAAAAGGCATTAATATACAGGTCATTTTTATATTAACACTTCAGCATTCTAAACACTGAATTGAGAACTTATTTTGTCTTTACTATTTATTACAATACCTGAAATAACATGGGAAGCAACAGGAACAGAACTCTAGTTTTCCTGCTGCAAATCTCTCCTAGCTAAAACATTATTGATTACAAATTAATTACAGACCATTCTAATTGTTCTAATACACAGTTGGCAATATTATCTCTAAATGAAAATTTCAGTTACACTATACAGTTTGATTAAGAAAGGAAACAATGTATATACACATTGATCCGTTTGGGCTCAGACAATAAATGCAGACAATTTTCTAGACAAGCAATCTGATGCCTATCACTTAAGTAAGTTAAACTCCATTGAAGTGTTCATCTTGCCTGAAACTTAATGGAGGAAATAAGACTCAGAATGAAATAAAGGGGTAATTTTCCACAGAATTACAATTACATTTTCCTTTTTTTGTGCATTTGAGATAGCAGCCAAAAAAGAATTGTTTGAAAGTCTATGAAGGTTTCTTATGCTCAGTGGTAAGTCTTAGATCAATAAGCAAAGTTCTTGGTTATTTGTAAGTGAAGGCAGAGAAGCACAGCTATTACTTGGAGAGAGCACAATGGATATTATACTCACACAATGGATAATATTATATAAACAAACTATTAATAACTTGGCTTAAACTAAACCCAATAACTACTCTTAAAAAAATACCTTCTTTCTAGACATGCAACTTATCGTTATGTTAACACAAGAAGTTGAATATATAGTGGAAAATTACTGTGGTATTGAAGGAAATATTATTTATCTCAAACCACTCCTAAAACCTTTGCTGTTCATTGCACCTGATCATAAATTAACTGATTTGCACAACGTATCTTTTGGGCACATTTGGAGAGTCTCCCCATGGAAATGACATACCATTATTTTCACATCATTATCATATGTTTTAAAACAGCCTCTGAAACCAAGGCACAGCATTTCATTACCTACAAGAAATTCAGGGTTAAAATTAAGTAGGACTACCTTGCTGTAATAAGAAATGGCTTCTTTATATTTATCTATGATGTCCTCAGGACTAAGGCAATTCTTGGCACGTCCTATCTCAGCGCTGGTATCTGCATTGATACCATTTGAAGTCAGGGCCCCTAAAACAGGAGAGGAAACGAGCAGAAATACTTTTAGTTAGTATTAAATATCTAAGGAAAAAAACAGAATATGCTGTAGGTATTATCAAAGCATACACAAAGAATAAAGAAAGAAATCTGGCCATATCTAGAAAACAAGTGATTTCATTTGCTATGCTTTTTACTAAGCTCTCTTAATAAAGAAAGCAAATGAAACAAATGAAAAATGAATTCAATCATAAAACAACCAACAAGAAATAACCTTATACTTATTAAAATACAAATATATTCATAATATTTTACAGTGATCTGTATATTTGGACAATGAAAAAATACTACATTGTTAAAATGGATTAGAGACAAATTTGAATATTTGCTTTTAATCTTTGATTAGTTTTTCATTTAATTATACATGGAATTTCTAGAGGATACATATGAAAGAAATTGTGCAGTATGTTATTATAAACTAATTATTAAAACAGTAACCTCTTCCAACACAAACACTTAAAGCAAATACTTCTATTCCTGTTCTCCAACCCCAGACAACTACTAAACTATTAAAAACACACACACACACACACCCGAAGCCAGTAAAATGAGAAATTGCATTTTATATATCGTAAAGAAAATGAGAAAGAGACAGAGAGGTTTACAGACATAAGGCATGAGAATCTGAGATAGAAGACAAAAAAAAATCTGGGGTATTGCACAGAACATAACAATTTTGAATCTAAATTTATTGCAGAATTAATCTAATAAAACACATACATCAAAGATCTGCAAAGATTCTATACCCTTTTAAGTGTTAATCTGTTTACAAAGTCCATGCCTAACTTTGTACCGTAATTTATTTCTCCAAGATGTTTCTCTGCTAGGATAGCAAAGAAACCTTTATGTTCCAGAGCTGGTCCAGAGCTCTTAGAACAGTTATGGTTAAGAACTACTGTAAAATTTGCTTTTTTACTCCCTCTGTGCCACTAATAAAAAGAAAAGACTTTGGAAACATGCATGAAAATAATGTACCTGGATCAATGAGAACTTCCTGTGCCCCTAAAAGGAGGAACAAAAATGATTTTTTTTACAGCCTTCAGTACAGCCAACAAAACAAGCTCTTATAATACAGTTTATAATCATCATCAGGCTTGAACAAAATAATAAAATTTATTAGAATCAATATTCCTATATTGAAGGACTGCCAAATATATAAGTAACCACCATATGTTAAATCTAATTTTGTTAAAAAAAATGCAAAAATCTTCTAACATTATAATCAATTTTAAGACAAATCAACATAAAGTGACTAATTTTTCATGGTGTATTTTAAAGTCAAATCTTTTCTGTTTTTTAATCCTTTTCTTTCTTCTTGTTGGCAAGTTTCTATGACAGTCCACTTTCTATATTTTAATAGGCAGGTCCTACGGCTCTTACACCTCTTTATGGGAGCCCATGTAATCTACACAATACTCTAGAGTAACATTTTTAAATGACTTTAACCACTACATCTCTTATAGTTGTCATTAATTTCACTCCATGATTTTTTTTTAATGATTTGAATACAGCCTACTCAACAAGCCAGGCTATTTACAGCAGAAGGTTGACAGGACTGTTGGAGGCAAACTGGTTTAATTGGAAATATAACATCTTGTGACCCTAAGCCTCCATCAAAAATGAGAATAAGATTATTAAGATTGAGAGTTTAGCAGTCCAAAGCTCCATGACAGTGGCAGGAATTCAAGTGATTTTCTCACTCTCCAGACTAGCGAGTTACAAATTTAGAAGCAGATCAAGAGGAGACTCTAACACTTCACTCAGATTTCCTAATTCTTACTGGGGAAAGAGAAAGTCTGGTGACAAAATTAAGAGCCTAGCACTCTATTCTAAAGAAATCAGATTTTTTTGTTAGAACAACTTTTTACTATTAGTAAGATCCTGTAGACAGGATCATAAGGAAGAAATCTGCCTTTGGAAAAAACAAGGCTATACATTTACCTTACTCACGCAGATATTTTAAATGTGATGTTATTGACTAATTCTCTTGTGAATGACTACTCCTGAGCAGAGACACATCTTCTAGGGAGTTCCAAAAGGAAGTGAAAAGTTCACCACCAAAAACCACACAATATTCTGCTGGCTGCAACACTTCCCAAGTAAGTGTGAAATATGACATTACAATTCTGTTCAGCAGAAAAATAACACTTCCCTTCTCTTAAAGTTGTGTTTTATACTATAGAAAGAGAGACAGTATTAATGTTTCTCTCCCCAGATTTTTTTTTAATAAAGCAGATACCACACCATTTGCTGAGTAGCCTAGTCCTGCACGATAGCCAAAATATTGCCAACTGCTGAAAGCCACAAGAGATTGAAGAGGAACAGGCTTTTTTTTTGGTTAAGTCTGGGCTCAAGGGGCATAACAAGAAGAGGCTGAAGTTACATGTGCTAGAAGAGGTACCATTCCAGGTATATCAGGAAGATACAAAGATATCTATCACATTTATATTCCTTAAAAGTAGGTGTGAGTTGAAAATAAGTTCTAAGTATATCTGGATGGAGGTAGAATTTGGAAATCCAAGACCCTTCTGAGATCTGGACTGACTCTACAGAGAGCTACACTGACTTAGTTCCCTAGGTTAAATCCTGTCCTTACAATATTAGGCATATCAAGATAACTGTATAAACAAGGTTGCAATTTTTGAAAAAGGGTTTTAAAGAAAGGCATTGCAGAATCAGCAAAAGGCAATGAAAAGAATCTTTCAGAAGACGGAGGAGAATGACTTCACTATCTTTTGGGCTAGACATTAGAGGTCAACATTTCAGATATTAAAATATTAAAAGGTCATAACTAGGGTAAGAACAGTATTTCGTGCACCATGAAGTAACACTTCTATCTGAAAGGAATAACAACAAAAAATAATAAATTTGTCATCATTTTATTAATGTTTGGTTCATAGTTTCTCAAAAAAATCTTGCCACACAGAGTTTATACTTTTAAAGTAGGATACATTAACAAGCTTGCAGACTACCAGTGACAGAACGATTCTGAGTTTCAAAACAACTTAACAATAAAAGCAATTCTATTCCCAAAATAAATTTTATTCAATTATTTTTATAGGTGGGATTTATTTTTTACATATCCTAATATATCTTCTTTAGCAAAGAAGGGATTACCACACATACAGTTAAATATTTGCTGAAAAGTGGGGAAAGGTTCATAACTGGGTGACATTATACCATAATAGCTTACATAACAAATACTCATAGGTCAGAAGACCATATGAACAGACTTTAATCCCTCTATACTGTATGTATACTTGGCATTCTCTCCTGAAATAAGGCAACTGTAATTGTTGACCCCCAAGTTATCTGGGGTTAACACGCATCTTTTGTATTAAAGACATCACAAAGCATTGGATTGCTAGGTTGTCATTTCTATATAAATAAACTTTGGGCTTTTCTAAATGAAGGAATTATTTTTAATCACACCGCACACCAAAGAGTATTTATACCAGTAGTTAAACTCAGTTTATATTTGTTTCAATACTGTATAGGAACATAACTATGTAAGAAACAGTGGCTGAGCTGGGTTGGACCCAGCTGGACTGGGTCTGTCCAGTTTACTAGTCTAATTCCCACAAAGCAGACAAAATCAAAGTCAGCTTTTATGATATGTCTCCTAGCCTACAGGCATTTGGAGGTCACACTTTCTAAGGCATTTTTCCCAAATTTGATAAATCAAAAATAGCTATTTCTTCCATGAACCCTACCCAGCCTATCACGGAAGCCACCTCAATTTTCAATTTTCATTTTTTTCCTCACAATTCTCCTAATAATTCCTACATGTGTTAAGCAGGCCATGTCTCCAATGTCATATCAGCATCATGTAATTATTATAAATAGTGAAGCAATATAAGAGTTTATAAAAAGCATGCTGTATCTTAAGAATAGTGCTCATTTATAGGTATATTTTTAAACAAAACTATTTGTTAAATGCTGACTTTGCAACAGCAAAACATCTCAGCATAAATATACCTAATCTTTCCTTCTCACATGTGCAACTCTTCCATAACATGTATGTTTTCTGAAAACTGTCTGCATTTGCTTCATCAAACTCCAACTGATACTAAACTTTAACAATCAGATGAAGTACTACTAATCCAAATCTTTAAACTCTGTGTAAAGCACACATGCTGACATTAGAAAAATCATTAGTGTAAAAATTTCTGAAAGAAATATATCTTTAGTTTGCTTCAGTTCATCCTGTTATGCGTAAAATTTTACTAAAAGTAGAAAGCGGGGAGGATATTGCCACTACTGAACATGTACAAAATGGAACAGAAACGGACTCCAGCACTTACCTGGTCTGTGCCTGTTGCCTGCCTCAGCAGAAAGAGAACCTCCTTGTGCCCTACGAGTTCCAGCTTTACCTCCAGTACCACCAGGGTAATGGTAGATGACTGATGCCGAACATAGTCCTTCAAGAGCAGCTGGAGATTAAAGAACCAAGAGGTGAGTAGAATCACTCATTTAAATGAAGTGTCATGCAGTAAGGTCAGTTTATTTACATGAACATGAAGCATTATCTCAGCAGGGAACCTAGTGAAAAAGGGAAGGCTATAAAGAAATTCCTCTGGAAACCACTTCCAAGCACATAAAGGACAAGAGGGTGACTGGGAACAGCAAACATGGATTTTCAGAGGGTAAATAAGTCCTCATCAACCTCACTACCTTCTACAGTGAGATGACTGGCTCAGCGGACAATAGGAGAGCAATGGACACTGCGTAGCTTGATTTTAACAAGGCCTTTGATGTGATATCCCATAGGTTCCTTATAACCAAATTGATGAGATATGATTTGGAAAGTGAACCATCAAGTAGAGGGAAGATTGTCTGGACTCAAAGAATGAGATCAACAGTACAAAGTCCAACTGCTTGCCAGTTGCTAGTGGTGTCCCTCAAGATCAATACTGGGAATTATAACCTTTAATATCTTTATTAACAGTCTGATTGATTGTATAGAGCTCATTCTCAACAAGTTCACAGATGATAGGAAATTCCTGAGGAGAGAAAGCGCATTTTCGTGCCTTTTTCATGCCCTGCACAAGTAGGTAAGTTTTCCTTTCTTGCTTGAAGAGATCTGAGCAATTTAATCTTATTTTAACTTTTGCTTCTTAGTCGCTCTTAACATTCAGATTTTGATCACCTAAAATTGTTCCTCCTTTTCATAGTATAGAAAGAATGCTATAGATGATGGTTGCATTTCCTTGATTTTAGCAAATAATTATTTGATCCACTATCATCAATTAATCCTACCTCCAAGCCACAGAAAGTCATTTACAGACCGCAGAAGTTCCACAGCCATGTGATAATGCACTAAGGAATCCTGTAACATCCCAGCTTGCAAACACAGGTCACCAACATGTTTCCGCATCCGGCCTTGACAACGCTTCTTATAGTGTCTGCAAAATAAAAGACACAGTTTATAATTACTTGCAGGAAACATCTATTTGAGGTAATATTTAACCTTTTTACTTTCCTCCTTAGGAATGTATCAGCACTAATTTACTCTCTAGGCAAGCATCCAGTATGATTCTAACCAGCATAATACATAAAAGAATGAATGTTCTGAGGAGATATAGAGAAACCCAGTGCAGCTATATTTGGGCTATATAATATTAATATACACAAGCAGATGAAGTTCAGAGATTTTTCTTCAGAATGCAGAATTCAGAAATAAAAATATACTAATAAAAAGTAGAGAACTGGTAAAGTCTGTAAAGTAGTATTATCTCCTTAGAAATACCATGACATAGTAAAAAAGAAAATAACACTTTTCTTTTGAAGGGATAATTAGTAGAAGAAATTATTAAGCTTGCAACTACTTTCCACTTTTCTTCCTACTCCATACTTAGATCCCCATTCTGACCACCATCAATTCAGTCAAAAACTGACAAGTTTCTGTTCCTACTCCTATTTATTCAAATAAAAGTTCGAACAGCACCACCAATGCAGTTCCTTTTCTAGTCCAACCAAAATGAATAGAAGAGTACAATAAAGCCGTACTGAAAATATTAAACAGACACTTTCATACAACTGGAAAGGCAATAAAGCACAGCATATTCATTTATTACCTTTAGGTTTTAAGGCATAAAGGCTGGGAAAGATGAGAACAATGAAAATATTTGTATTAACTACATGATACTGGGTTTTACTGAAGACAAGCATCAAGTCCTAAGAATGGTCCCTACACTCAACTACGAAATAATGTCTTATTTTTTGATCTTAGTTGAAACAACAACAAAAAAAAAGGAAAAAATATTTAAAAAGCTTATCAACAGGTTAAGACAAGAGGTGGGACTAGATGATCTCTAGAGGTCCCTTCCAACCTTAAGCATTCTGTGAAAACACACTGATCATGGCTCAGCCTGGGAAAATTTGCAGGTAAGTTATATGGAAAAACATGCAATCTCATATTTAAAAATCAAGTAGAAAAGCAATCAGAACAGTATTATTGACAAGAAGCCAAGAAGCGTGTCTTCTATATTGTATTGCTTCTATGGCAAAAAAGGCAAATAAATCCCATAAATCCACACACACACATATATATAGCCACTTCTCTGATCAACATCATTTTCATAACTCATATGATAAAGAGGGCAACACCTAAAATTACAAAAACTGTTTTATTTTTCAAGTATGTCAAGAAACTGCATTATTTCTTATCTCTAGTTTTTCCAACCAACTTGTAGTTTATGAATTTGTTCTAAGCAAAAACGGATAAAATATGAAGTGAAAACTAAAGCTGTTCGGCACAAACTAAGAACAATAAAAAATAATTTTCAATATAAGCTTTGGCTTTTAGAAAAATACAGTTGGTCAAAATGTTATTTTATATCTTTTTTTAAATCCTGCAAACCAGAAATCTTGCAATCTTTGTAATCTTGTAAACAATTTACATTTTCCTACACCAACCTGACTTAAATCAGGGCTTTCTTAGTCTCTGCATTTTAAAAGGCAAGGAAGTTTATAAATGCTCTCTTTCCTGATATTAGTTACTGGATCAGTTTCTCATCATGACATGTAACAGGTCCTTTTCTTTTCTCCCCTTCCAAATATCAGTATTACAGACAAGAAACAGATAAAAGATTATATAAAATTTATTTTGAAGAATCTTCCATCCATATTTCAAATGAGATCATTTTTCAGTTTACAGTGTCAGCAATCAACAGGCTAGTAGAAACATTTTAAAATATAATATGAAAATTTAGAGACCCAAGTAAAGAGCTCAAAATACCCAAGACAAACCAAACGAATTTTATTTTCTAATTCCTGGATTGCATCAATTTCTAATTTCTACTTGATTTTATTCCTGCTTTTTGTATTTGACCAGAAGAAAATGTTAAAGATAGTCCTTTTAAATAAATACTATTAAAAAAAAATCAATATAATCTTAATAATATCATTAGACTTATATCAGATAGGCTAGAAAATTTTTAGAGAGCAATTAATATTTTCCAGATTACATATTTTTAAGTTTTTATATCTATATTCTAAAATGTAAGTCTAAAAGCAAAAGAAGAATAGAGCAAGACTCCCCAGCTGAAATCTCATACCAGAAATGCCTCAGTTACACACACCACCAACTCTTCCCAGCCAGTATCTAATGCTACTAAACAGTAAACAGTTGAGTCAAAGACCTGTGGCCAGTGGTCGAGTTGAGTCTTGTTGGAGGCCTGAGGCCACTGTGTACCCCAGAGGTCAATACTGGGCCCAGTGCTGTTCAACTTGCTCATCAATGACTTGGAAGAGGGCACAGAGTGCACCCTGAGCAAATTGACAGATTATATCAAACTGCGTGGAGTGACTGATAATCCCAAAGGCTGTGCTGCCATTCAGAGGGACCTGGACAGGTTGGAGGGTTGGGCAGAGAGGAACCTCATGAGGTTCAACAAGGACAAGGGTAGGGTCCTGCACCTGGGGAGGAATAACCCCAGGCACGAGTACAGCTTAGGGGTTGACCTGCTGGAAAGCAGCTCTGTGGATAGC